>OENT01000345.1:0-131315 GCA_900239685.1 Rotaria macrura | reverse complement strand
TGTTCAAAGATGAATTCATAACTCTTGATAAGAACGTTAGGAAGCGCTAATAGTTTGGGTTTAACCATAAGTTTGTACGGGCTTTCGAATGGTATGCCTTATTCCGAAATCTAATGTTTTTCGTATGCAGGGTTGGTCGACGGTCTCGTGGACCCTCTCTTAAAGGGTATATTAGTGTGCGCTTTTCTTTCACAGTGTGTACGGGTAAGAATGTGACAACGAATCAATTGGAAACTGAATTTTGCATTTTCGAGTCAAATCGAGTAGATCTAAAATACTTTTTTAGTTAGAAGGAATTGAATACAACTGGTTTTTTGAGAAATAAGATCAAACCAGACCAGATGAAAACAGGATGATATGAGTGTACATATAAATGTACGTTCGAATATCTCTACGGCTCAGAACCGCACCCTATTCTAACATATTTAAACAGGTGCTATAGCTGCTTAAAGTATTTTCAAGTAAAGTAATTCAGATTATTCGCAATATTTACAGGTAAATAGTTCAAAGTACTTTGAATTAACTTGAAGTAACTGACGATAATTCAACATAGCAAAAATCGGTTTCACATAGTTCCAAGAATATGTTCAATAGCTGAAATTTACTCAAAGCACTTTTAAGTACCACAAAAAAACTTATGATATGAGAGCCTATTGTTTTCTCCTTAGTCAAGACGCTTTATCGACCATACAGCATTTTTAATTATGTCAAATGTAATGATCTTGAAAGAGAAATGTTTCACTATAACTTGATCGTAGCTTACACCAAATAATTGCTACGATATATTCATATGGATGGTCGTAAAAGAGGAATTCAACCTTAGACTAATAGTCAACAATGCTGACTTTATCTATATTGTGCCCTCTTAGTCGAACTTCACTTGAAATCTAAAATTGCGAATTGTGCAAATGGATTGCAAAATGCGTAGTATGCCTAACGGAAATGCACCTAAAGAAAATGCGATTACAATATCTAAGAGTGGTACAGTCGAAACACGTACATCTGCTGACAATATTTTAATGGCTGTGGATACATCACCAAGTATTACAATTACATTTTATAATCTATCGAAAATAATAACTGTCCCGAGAGAAAAAACTGATAACACATCCAAAGAAAAATTAGTTCAACGAGCATTACTAGACAGTATTTCTGGTCAAATTCCTGCAAAACAAGTAGTTGCATTGATGGGTCCATCAGGTAGTGGCAAGACAACATTACTGAATATATTAGCTGGTCGTACATTGAGTGGTGTTACAGGTGATGTTTGGATGAACAATCAACGATATGAAAAAAGTATGAAAAGCAAACTTGCTTATGTTCTGCAACAAGATATTTTCTTTGAAACTCTAACTGTTAAACAACAGTTAACATATACAGCATTACTTCGATTACAAAATAATCTAACACGACAAGATAAACTGACTCAAGTTAATCAAGTTATTGAACAACTACAACTACAGAGTTGTGCGGATACAACAATTATGCTCATCTCTGGTGGAGAAAAGAAACGAGTCAATATTGCGACAGAATTATTAACTAATCCAAGTGTTATCTTCCTCGATGGTTGCTCTTCTTTTCTTAAATTACTTATTTTCAAAACTATTTACTTTATTCTCTAGAACCAACATCAGGCTTAGACAGCACATCCGCAGCCGTTATTATAAGTATTCTAAAGGAACTTGCTTCCAAAGGCAAGACAATATTGACATCGATTCATCAACCATCATCCCAAATTTTTCAATCATTTGATCAACTGATTTTATTAGCCGATGGCAAAACTATTTTCAAAGTAGATATTGAATGAGATTCTCACAACTGAATTAATTGTTCAGATTTTTAGGGTAAACCATCAAATGCTCTTGCTTATTTCGAAACATTAGACTATTTTTCACCTCCACAATATAATCCAGCTGATTTCATAATGGATCTTGCCAGCAAAAGTTTCGAAGTTCGTGAAGAATTGACGAAGGCTTACATTCGAAATAGATTTCCCTTAAATGGAAAGCAAACACATGATAATTTTCAAAAACGACAGGAGTATTCAAATGAATGTCAAAAATATCTGATCGGTGAACCTAGTGGCAACGAAGAAGATTTACCGCAAGGCAATAACACAGAAATCATCGGACAACGAGAAGAAAGTAAATGGACTGTAGGCTTTTTTGCACAAATATCAATTCTTTTTCGACGTAACTTAATACTGACAAGCAAGGCACAATTTGATGTACTTAATTGTACTCAAGGATTATTTATATCCCTTATGATTGGTCTTTTCTGGTTACGTCTAACTTACAGTGAAGAAACACTAAGAGATCGAGCATCATTCATTTATTTTTTTCTAATATTTTGGGCATTTGAATTATGTTTCGTCAGTGTATTGTCATTTCTAGTGGAACGCCCTATCATAGACAAAGAACGTGCAAGCGGATCATTTCGTTTATCAAGTTATTATCTAGCTAAATGTTTATCAGAAACTCCGCTTAAACTTGTTTTGCCGATTATTTCTCTTATTATAGCATATTGGATGGTGAATATGAATCGGAATTTCAGTATTTTTCTTGGTATTATTGTTTCTTTAGTAATGGTCGTCCTTGTAGCTGAGTCCATTGGTCTTTTTTTGAGTGCATCACTGCAAGATTTACGACGAGCCTGGGTCGCTGCTAATGTAATTCTACTTATTTTTGTATTAACTGGTGGTTATTATATTGAAAATATACCCATTTGGTTAAAATGGACTAAATGGTTATCATTTTTCAAATATGGCTATGATGTATGCCTTCAACTTCAATTTACAGGGGAACATTTGTATAGATGTGGTAATGGAGCATACATTAATGTGTGTAAAAATAATCCTAATGGAACATTTACTGGTGATGATGCGTTAAAATACTTCAAACCTGATCTAAGTGCTGGTCTGAATATTCTTGTTCTAATTGGGATGTTTATTACGTTGAGACTTTTAACATATATTTCATTACGCTTCATAAAAGATCGTGTTGGTCGCACTTGAACAGTGCATCATTTTATTTTAGAAGCATTGAACTTGCCATCTTCTGCTATTTGAATAAAAAAGGAACTAGCGCATCCATTCAAAAGCATTCTTTTAATCATGAAAATACTTATCTATTTTAATCTATTTATATTCCGATGATAGTCATATATACACCAAATTTTCATAGATGAAAAAAATAAAACCGATCAGCTTCGATTTTCAGAGAAAACACCACGAATCCGTCGTTTTACTTCAATAAGAATTACAGCTTGAATACGATTTCAAATATTCAGTTTATCATCGAGAAATACAAAACATTCAGTATCGAATACAGTAGGAAAAGCTGGTGATACTCAGTAAAACTCTGGTCCTTATTCTTTGAATTTGCTTTCAACAAAAATTACCAACCCTCAAATAATAATTGCTTTTCTTGTAAATTGTATGAAACAAAAAAATTGATGTTAATTAATTCTTGGAGATAATTAGTTCTTCGGATGTTATTCTTGAATACTTTCACATTAGAATTTTATCAATTTGATAAGTAGAAGAAAGAAGTGTGAGAGAAAAGAGAAAAGAGTAATTCGAATATATCAGGGTGACTTAAAGTGTGGATAACGGGACGCGAGTTCGATTCTCGTGTGAATTATTGTTTTTATCTATACTCTATCGTTATTTACCATTGATATTTTCCAAAATCTTTTCCTTATTATCAGAGGTTTTCTCTCGAGATTTCAACAACGATCGGGGTAACTGACTATGTTGATTCCAAATATATATTTTATTTTCATTGATAATGTTTCCTTCAAAACTCGCCCAGGGTCATATACATCATTACGTCTACTCTCCTTATTATTAAATTTATAACTTCTTTTCGAGTGAGGGAAATATACAAGTCAACAAAACGTTGTGCATTTTATTAACCTTTGAAGTTTATTCTCATTCAGCCACGGTAATGAATTTTTTATTTTATAATGTCAATTGTCTGTTCTACTTCACTCTCAAACGAAGCGAAAGCTGAGATTTTTTCGATTTATGGTAGGCCTAATATTACCATTTATGTTTTTGGTTCTGCCTCGTACATTAACGACCTTTATTGACGTTGCTTCGTGAATATAAACACACTTGAAAAATGCTTAGATATTGCAGCAAAACTCACCAGTCACTTATCACGTCACAATATGTTATTCCTAAGGATTTTTTTCTTACTAACTCTATGTTCTACTGGATTGGGTACTATGATGAACATTCTTCCTTGGGAGACCTATCTGCAATTGGGTATGGTGGAACGACCGTTGGGTTTGGTAGTTAATTCATCTTCACTTGCTCACCAACACTTTGTTATTGGCTATTTATGCTTGCATTCGTTCATGTATGATTCGGCACTAGAAGCTTTTCAACTAGCATTGGATGCAGATCCTACGTTAGTGGAGGCTCATATTGGAAGACTATTTGGGTTAGCATATTTATTCAGTGAATTCATATATTTTTAACTCCTATAGGAGACGAGAAATTTCATGGAGTAAAAGTAAATAGTAAGAAGATTTGAAATTGTGAAAGGGCTCGACTTGTGTATCATATCTTTGAAATTTTCAGCAAGTTTCTCAGTACACTAAATCGGCACAAACACTCCTATCGTTCATACTTGAAATTTAAAACGTTACCCATTTTCATAAACATTTTTTTTCTCTTCGCTTTTATTCTAACACTTGGAAGTGCTTATTGTGAACAAGTATAGGAAAGAAGAAAAGAAGACTTACGTATATGCATCAAATGGTAGATAGGAGGAGGATTAGGGTATATCATATCAATAATGCAACTGCATAGGGAGAGAGAGACATCCTTGCGCGGGTCGGAAAGGCTAGGGTGCAAAGTTGTTCTATGGTTCCACTAGCAGAAACATTTTGCAAAGTCTAACCAGTCTATAACTAACGAATGATGCTTGACTTTCACATTTGTAACTCTTCTCGCCGAACAATAATCTCTCACTCCGTCATTTGATTATTCTTTATTCTAACGATCTTGAAAGAAATTGTCTTCTTAAACTAGTGAAGATCGTAAATTCAACGAATAATTATATTTGCTTTAATCGCTAGAAATCTATTTTTGTACATATTTGTCGAATGTTTCTTCATTATTGAATGATAAAAGACCCGTTGTTTATATATCAGAAGTGTGATGCACAATTCGAAGTCCCACCCTACACGTTTTTGAGTGCTTCCAAGTGTAATTGCGGAAGAAATGACAACTCAGTGCAAATGCAAGCAAAATGCGGGATTGCGTATGCGAAAAACCATTTTCTTAATACATATTTAGACCGGGTTTGTCCACTACGTAACCATTACAGTTTACCTAGGGATTGTTGAATATTTTCCAAAACTCTGTTTACTGTGAGCTTCAACGCCAATTCGCTTGTCCGAATCAAATCAAGATCTTCAAAGGATAGTGCTACATCTATGTAATTTCTGCCCCAGCATGTAAATATTTGCTACATGTTTCTTAACTTGGAACTAAAAAAATCGGAGCAACGTTCTTCTTGATATCTATTGGCTATTTTCATAGTTTGGAAATACTGCGTACTTTGACTGTATACTTTGCTATCTTCCTGCTCAAGAGGCTTATTTAGTATTTGGCACAGTTTTTAGATTAGGGCTCTAACACTGGGAAAAAAGACAGAATAATAAACCTTACAAAACAGTTTGCTAACATCGTAAAGCATTTTATAAACCTTTTTAGTTCATAAGCCCTCTAAGCTATGTGAGCATTAATAGACGCTTAACACGATTCATAACTTCATAAACTCTTCGGAGAAGCGTTTATTAATATGCCATGTAGAAGAAGTCATAGAATAAAAGACGCTTTTCTTACAGGTTTGTGAAGTTATGAAAATTTTCAAGGGTGTATTACTGCTTGTATACCCTGAATGATTTATGAAGCCATTTTGTAGGGTTTATTATTCTTCTCCTGTTGTTTTACAGGGAAGGAGCACATTCAAGCCGTCAGGAAAACGAGGATCTGAGTGTGTTCAAAAGCAGGAAGCTAGACCGCTGTGGTTTTCATAAATATAATTTTCTATCAATACATTTCAATTTTTGAATAATACTGATCTGTTTTCTACTGTTGAGTTGAAGCAAAATCCCACCGTATACAAATATTGATTTTTAGATAGTTCTATTGAACAATTGAATTCTTCATGAATTGAAATTTTTTCCTATAATATAATATTGTATTTAAATTATTTTTGAGAACAATAAGTCGTTTACCATCTGTAAAATAATCATCACGCTGTTTACGCTATGGGAGTTTTAATGTTGTCATCATTTTTTCTATTTTAGATTCCTTTAAGAAAACTCCTCATGTAAAAGGATTTAGGCAAAAAGTCAGTAAATAAATGATTTTTATCTATTTCGAATATAAATATATAATATCAAGTAGAATTGATTTGCAGTAATAATCAACTTTAATCAGTATTTGATAATTTCTTTCTCAAAAAACCAAGTTCTTTCGATTATAATCAATATCATAAGGTTGCTCTAAGATTAAGTCATACTACTCAGAATGAAATTAGAATTCATGTAGTTCTTCAATTCGTTAAAAGTGGGTCTCGGGGTGGGCATGGGTGATATGATGAAACTTACTTTTAGTGTCGGAAACGCTTGCTTACGTTTTTTTCATGTATTCAACTGGAATATGATACGATTTGTTTTTCATCCTAAAAACTGTTGCTTTTTTTCTTTTTTCTTTGTGTTCAAAAGAAATATGTCAGCAGCTCGTTTTCCACGAAGGATTGAAATATTTGAATTCTGGAAGAAACAATTGTATCATAATATGCTTTTCATTCTATTGATAAACTGTCGAGTTAGTGTTTACTTGAATCTTAAAACGTTTCGACTATCGTTCATTGCGAATCAAACATACTGAAAGCAATAGATTCGTCTATTATATGTGCCTTATATGAATCTTAAACCATACTAGTGCGTTTCAATCAATCGTTAGTTGCTTTGTGATTGATTGAAAGGAGATAAAATTAAACTTTAATCCGGCTTGTCCACGTAACGCGCTACTTCGGTGGTGAAGTTTTTGAAAAACATTTTTTCTGGATGGAACAATTTCGACACATCATTAGATGCAGGTTTTTGCGCTGATTATGAATTTAATATTCTTTCTTGAAAAAAATCCCATTTCAGCTACCAAAACGGCGTTTTAAACTTTTGAAAAATTGTATTTTCAATTTCTCTACGGAGAAACGTTTTTGAAAAAGTCTGATTATCACAGCATTCGATACAGAATTCAAATGTCTACAAAATAGCGCATTTATTTTTAACTTTCTCTCCTGAAGTCAAATTTTAAATTGTTCTAGATTTTCCAACTTTCTGTACTAATAACGGGGTTCCGCTTCGCCATAGCTGCTTGATTTTTTAAACACAGGTTATATGTAGAGAAAAGACTAATCGCTGTAAAAATTAACTAGATCTGAGCACCTTAAGTTACCTAAAATTGATCGACAAAAAAGAGTGTCACAGCGTTACGAAAAATGTCACAGCGTTACGTTTTCTGTTCTCACTTTTTATATGAATAACGAGAGTTAGGAGAACATTGTTTTTATCTTTGAAAAGCTCGTTTCATGCTCTACAAACTTGGTTCCAGGACTAATTTATTTGGAGACTGTCGTTTGCAAGGAATTAAAAGATGAGTCAGAGAGTTGTAAATTTAGGGTCCTTCTGTGTCACAGTGTTACGTGCCTATAAACCATTTCTATAAGCTATAGAGTTCAATCAAAAAATATCAAATTTATAGTATATATAGAAGTTGTCGAGCTGCGTCAAATGGCGTTTGAATGAACTTTCTGGCTATCATTGTTCTCCAGATATTTCAAAAAGCGATTGCCAAAATGTCACAGCGTTACGCTTGGACAAGCCGAATCGGTTTTAGCTGTGGTATGGCAAAGAAACTGTTCCATTCATGATAAGAGGTTATGGCTACTTGAAATCGACTATCAATCAAATAAAAATTGATAACATTTATATACCTTTCATCGATTATAATCAAAACTAATCTAAAAAACCTAATGCGCATCTATTGTTTCTATTGTTTTCGATTATTATCGATTCAAGGCGTATGGTTTCAATCTGATTATTTCTCTAATTTTTCGCATGAATTGTATTAGGGGATTTTGATTGTTTATTATTGAAGAAATGAGAGACGATCAATTCCATAAACGTTCTAACCTAACTTGAACAACTATCAAATGGGCTTTTCCTTTTGATCTAAACATCAACAAATGCTTCATATTGCGAAGCTGTATCCGAAAGGTTCTGATACTAATTCAAGTCATCATAGTAATTGAAGTAGAAAACTGATTTCCTTTTCCTCTTCATAGTTAAATTATGATAATTTATTCCCATTATTTCTGATTCAACTTTGTTATATGATCATACAGGCATAAACAACCATTGTGGGATTACACAAATCAATCTGGTGGACTTCACGTATGGAATGCTAGCTGGTACACGTTAAAAGACAGGAATGTAACACTCACACAACTTCAATCCGCTTTTATGAATGCCGTCTATCAATGGTTTAAGTTTGAAAATATATTAGATGGCGAGAAAGCCTTTCATGCCTCGATGTTAAATTTAACAACTGTATATCCTTCAGAGCTCGATGCCAAGGTTATACTTGGCCTCGCATATCTCAATATTGCAATTCAGCAGTCGATCGAATTGCAGACAAAAGTAACACCTGTACTATTGTCTGCAAGGGACATTCTAAAGCAAGCCTTGGTTCATGAACCAATACATCCTGGAACTTTGCACTATCTTGTTCATGCTTTTGATGTGACACTTATCGAGGATGCACTGGAAGGAGTTCCATATGCATACCAGTATGGACAAGTGGTACGCACAGCATCACATGGGCAGCATATGCCAGTACATATTTGGACACGGATAGGTATGTTTCGCTTTTCTAGTTTATTTTCTAGTTCTTTTATCTCATTGATTACAGGCGAATCCTTTTTTGTGACTTTCTCAGTATAAAAATGGGCAGGCATTTCTACTTCCACCATAGTACGATAAGTGAACTTCTTAGACGGTGAATTTGTACTAACCACACTTATGAAACGTGTATGAATAGATTTCGCATTGGAGAAAAGAATATTTTTATTCTAGTTTTGTATCACTCCCTAATCTCATGAAGTGTAGCAACTAAATAACCCTCTAGCCCACCCCCCCCCTCAGAAAAAAGATAAAACTCAACTATAAAAGAAGAATAAGTTAGATAAATAGTGGTTTGTACTCTTATAGATAACTATCTTTTGATACTAGTTATGCATTATCATCAAGTTTTCTTACTTATATTTTATTGTTTACTGTTAGAAGATTAAAAATAATAAAAATTTAACAAAAAGCTTTCAGTGCAATCCATTTGGGATTCAAAATATAAAACACGATTCAACCGCTGTTTCTAATAACTTGAATGATGTTTCCTTTAATATAACTTGCGGAATAATAGCTCTAACCATTTATCTATTCCTATAGAACGGCGTTTTTGATAGGGTGGTGATACAGTCTGTTACGGTCTTTGGAGGTGGGGGGGGGGGGGGCGATCTAAATGCCTACCTCTAAAAATGTCAACACTCCTTTTAAATCATGTTCGATTAAGAAAAAATTAAAAAGCAACCTTTTTCTATTAGGTACCATTACTAATTTCATGCTAATGATCTCAAAATGTTGAAAATTCTTGTTGAGTGTCTTCTTTGTACAATATATGTTACTTTGGGTAAAAAAGGTGGCGCTTTATTTTTCCTATTTCTTTCAGAGATTAGGTGCCATATATCAAACAGGTTTTGTTGTTCCTTGGTTTATGTTTTGAAATTAATTTGGAAAAATTGTCCTGATTGACAGTTGGCACAAACAACTATTTTCGTGCTCACTTCTCCTGGATTATTTCAGGATTTGCATTACACACTTTAATTGTTCGGGACCAAGTCAGAAATACATTTAAGTAATTGCAACTATTAGTATGCACATGTCAGAATGAATAGAAGTTAAGTTAGAAGAATCTTCGCTTCATCAGCTTATAATTTAATAATAGGGAAAATTATTAACACTTGAAGAACATGGTTCGAACATGAAAGATATTCAAGAAGTGAACACTACAGGTCCGTTTTAACAAAACATAAACAAAGACGTATTCATTTTGATAACTAAACTAACATTAAATTAATAGCAAAGAAACTCGTATAGTTTGGTGGTTGAGAGATTATCTCTATGCATAAAAGAAAAGAAAAAATATCGATATCTAGCAACAGTCCGCCTTAATTCCACTTCGAATTGTGAAATCATCAAAAGAATTCCCTTTCTTCATTCCTATGAATAAGTAATCTCAAAAATACTGGAAGAAGCAACCCTTTTTTACACTACCAGACATTGATTCAATTTCTTTATAGGCATGTGGTCAGCGGCTATATCCTATGATGTTGTTGCGATACGAGTGAGTTTGGAATTGTGTTTGAAAAAGCAGATGATTATGGAATTACCATCAGTTACGAACGAAACCTCGACTATTTCACTTACGCCGTACCTGTTGGGCCTGAATAGAACTCAGTCACAAAACTTATTAATCTGCGATAGAGATAATCGAGCTCATTCACAATATTGGATTATCTATTCTTACTTACAAAAGGGTCAATATTGTGCAGCTAACGCTGTATTAAAAGATATTATGCTTTCACACAATTTAAGTTATCCTGACAGTATTATATACCATTTGCTTACAGAGCACGAGGTTTCATTGTAACTAACGTATTTTTCTGGGTTATGTATAACACAGAATATAAGCAAGACGACTTTGCTCGACAGTTGAACCAATTGCTTGTGACGATAGATCCTGATCCAATTGAAGCACTCGGGAATGATACATCAGGTGGTCAAGATTTCGTATGGAGTGAAGCATCGGCGCGACTTGGTATGCAATTTATTTTAATATCTTTATGTAATGAAATCTCTTCAATTTCAGAGATTCGAGGAATGATGACATGAGCACGCTCAAAAGTTTATAATGAGGGAAAATATGACAAAGTTTTTTAATTTTAATTAGAATGAAAAACGTAGTGATCAACTGTATGAATTATAATTCAAAATTCAATCGAAGGAAATGAAGCCTAACGAGTATAACTTTCTAGTATCAAACATCATTGTGAACTAATTTGATATTGATATCTTAGAATTCAGGAGAGTAAGAAAGAGACATCCATCCTTTTACGTCATTTTACTTGATTTCTATGACAGTTAGCGTATCCTCAGCTGAAGTGAAGTTCAGAACTTTGTTTTATCTCCAAACATTTTCGTTTAAAAGAATACATTATGAAGATAATCGATTTTTATTAGTTGCACTTCGTTTTCAGCAAAGATCAATCATTCATACTGATTGCCATCAATAGAATGTATCCTTTGTATCTAAAATCTAGTAACATCTATGTGATAATGAGAGCATCTGCCTCAAGGTTTTAGGCAGAGATTTTTCGAGAAATATTTGTTTGTGATGCTTCCATTCCGATTCTGAACAGGCAGCTAATTAAACGCCAAAAAATAAAGAAATTCAAAGAGCGAACAATTTCAGCTTCCATGTCATCTCAATAAATCTTAGAAAATACTACACGCTGTAATCGAAGTAGCTCTCGAAGTTTCAGCATTCTTCCTTTCATAGAGCTCTGGAGAAGTGGCAGAAATTCCATTGAAACTTCTCTCCGATGTCGAAAGCACCTGCTCAGATACAAAGGAAAAAGAAGACATTTTCTCATATGTACATTTTCCTATAGCTGAATGTATTCGTCTGCTGGTGCAGAATGCAAGCAGTATAAATGATACCAGTTTATTGAATCATCATTTGTCACGATTAACTCAACTTTCATCGATAGCTTCTTCTCTAAGTAAGCCTACTTCTATCAGTATCTCTTTGATGGCCTCACAAGTTAATGCACTTCGCTGGTGTCTATCCCTCGCGTTGGTAAATTGCCTCACTGAACTTGAAAATGCTACTCAAGTTGAATTGTCAATGGTCAACAATCCAAGTGTTAGCTCTCTTATGTTTATTCGATCAGCAGAGCTTTTTGCCCTCTATTTATTGATTGTGCATCGATATTATCCAACGTATCGATCGACCTATTTTCTCAACAATACGAAGATGACAGTCGATAATTTTCCATCCTTTGCTCTTCATCTCTATGCGATAGAAAACATAACTGCTCCACACCGTGGCGTTAATTTACTTGGTATGGCAAGAGCTCATGCTCAAGTTGGAGATAGAAGTGAAGCCAATAAGCTTTACGAAAAGCTTCTGAAACAGTGGGAAAGCCCTGTGTGTTCATCCGATCTTGATCAAGCTGTTATTCGAGAAGCTAACCAATATCTGAAAGGATCACAAAGTGGACTAATGAATACGGGCACCAGCCAATGGTTGTCGTTATTTTCCATGATATTTGCATGGTTTTGTTTTCTATTTTATTTTCCTGACCTTCGCTACAATTTTTGAATGATTTGATTATAAAAATTAATTCATATTTTCATATATCACTTATCAAACTTGAATTAACGCTCATTGCTATTTTTCATTTTACTGTATTTGCATTCATGTGTGCATTTGTAACAACTAATTGTAGACTTAATAATCCAAAGTAATTTTCAATTGTATAGAGAGATATAGCTAACCATTAATTTAGGAATTATTTAACGAAATAGCATCTTTTTTCTATTACTGTAATTTGTCTCAGAAAAATGCTCAGTACCCATTGGTGTATGATTATAACGTTTTGAGTAAACCAGAAGGGATCACCGCTATCATGGTATGTTACAAGAGAATGCTTCGATGAGTACTCTTACTATACTTTCTCAAATTGAATTAGACCGTCTGAAGAGAAATAACGGAAATCATCAATGGTTTTTCACATGCCTATATCCTATCTAATACCTGAATGAACTATAACTTTTGTTTCATATGTATAATTCAAATAAATGAGGCAGAAAACTGAGTATTAAAATTCAATGGAGGAAAAATGTGAACGATTTTTCAATCAGTTGTTTACATGTGAATTAACTATTGATAATATATGACGGCCAGTTTTGCAAGAGGTCAGATTTCATCGCTTGCCACCTGCACCTGTTTATTTATTCTTAATTTCATAAAACTAAATGAAACATTATAATTCTAAAAATGAAAACATTCAAAGTACCTTGAGTTTAAAACACTTCTAGTTATCAGATTAATACTTCCACTCGTAAACAATTAGGATTTACGTAGATGTCAATAATAATTGCTTCTGATTTTTATTAGAGTACCTTTCTAATTTTATATTTTATACATCAGGCGTAATATTTGCTACCCTATTTTTCAAATAAATAATGATTTTTGTGAAAATAGTCACTTGTACTACATACTGTTACTTTGACATAGATTTCATACTTACAGTCTATGATAAAATATGGAAATGAGACCCACGGTGCGTACGTTTTGTTATTTTTTCACTTTTATTTAGATCAGCACTGAGCTACAATGTCATGCGTTGGTTATTCCTAAAGACTTTTCCAAAATGTAAATTCTCTTTTTTCATTGAAACATAATTTAATAGGAGGGATAGAATATCTCAGAAAGAATTTGGCTCCTACTCCCCAATCAACGAGACGGAAGCTAAATATCAATGATGCTTTCAGTATCTTTGATAAAAAATTGTTAGATGACGTCTTCGATTCGATTCATGCATAACAGAAGATTACATCATTGTTCATAGAGCGTGTGCGTAGCCATGATAAGCTAGCTTCATCTGTCTCGAGGGACTGCATTCTTTTCTTTTACTTTTGAGTGTTTCGCAAAGAATAATCATAATATAAAAACAGATTCCACAAGAAAAAGTAATTCCATAACAAAAACGAGATTGAGCATGGGTGCATCTAAAGATTCTAATCAAGGGTAAGAAATATCTTGTCTATTTTCCAAAGTGGACTTCTATTCCACTTGTGCCTGCATTTCGTTCAATTTTCTGACAATGCTGAGATCTTCCGGTTATTGAAAAGGCTTTGGTGTCAATACCAGAGATTTTTTATCTATGGGTTACTTTTTGAAATTATTTGAACTAGAACTGAGATCTTTTAGGCTTTTGCAGCGCAGCTTTCTTTGAATTTCGTAGGATCTCAATGATTTTCTCTAAAGTTTTCAAAAATACTAGTCACTGTGGCAGCTGTTGTCTTGCATTTGGGTTCCACAGAATTAGTCGAACTATTTGGTATATATATGGCATTTCAAAAGCAATAAAATCTCAGATTTCACCCATTGATTCTATCAGAAAGAAACTGCAAGGGCACATGCAGGCAGCTGAACAATATTAGGTCTATACAGAAAAAAATTGCGATGAAATAAAGACGAAATATAGTGGAAATAGAAAAATCAATCACTTTTAGTTTCGAGTAAGCTAATAAAGAGATTTTTTCACTATCGACAGGTCAAAATTCGAACTTCTTTGCGTGACAATTTGTCTAGCAGTGATAAACTGCCACCCGATGGTAGTATTTCTGTAAGGTGTTGCAACGGCACGATACATCAGGCGAAAAATATTTGAAAATGAAACTCAGTGCTGCGATTCGGAAGTGAAACCGAATAGGCACTTCGGATTCGATTCGACCTACTTTTTTAAAATCTCAATTCGATTCGATTCGTTTTTGGTCTCTGATATGCATTCCATCTATATCTTCTTTCGTTCTGTTGTCATGCGTGAACAGATATATGTTCTCTATTCTAGTATGTTCCAGTGTATTCGTTCTCTCTATTGTTGTTGTATGTTCTCATTAGTACTCTCGTGTGAGTTCTGGAATTGCTAGTGCCTTCTATAACATTCTGTTTGTTACGAACCCATGTATATATATATACCCATCCGCTCGTAACAATTAAGTGGATTGTACATACACGATAACTAAAGCTTTTCTCTGACTAGCAACTGGATAGTGGTTTACTACCTGTCACAAAATTTTGTGGAAGTAGTTTTTCATTGAAGTTAAATATCTTTTTGGCTCCGCGTTCAGTTCAATATTGTAAAAGATATAATTCAATTTGATCAAACGTCACAGAAGAGCAAAAGTTAAAACTTCCCTTTTCTAAGTATAGGTTTGAACTGAAACTTTCAGTCATATATATCTTACTAAACTAGACTTACGACTTGTTTTATAGCTTCCAAGATAATTGAAATAACTTCATGACTATGGGAGCTATCGAAATCGGACCGGTTTTTAATTAAAGCTAGCTTTCACAGTCAACTTTTTATCGGAAAAATTTTGAAATTCGCTTCTATTCATTTTCATAAGAATATCAGTAGGCGTGACCTTCAAAGGAGGCCTAAAAGAGGCATTTAATTGAACTTTTCTCAGCCCAGGAACCTAGTGTCAAAAACAGAATGTACGATCAAAAGTTAGGTCTTATTGAGACCTTTAAAGTGAATAAAAGAATCGATGAAAGAACGAATCAAACAGGAGTTATTTCAATTTTCTTGTTTTGAAATCCTATTTTGAGAAAAACGCTAAAGCAGTTTCAGAAATGAGGGTGTGGATGTAGGTATGAACGTGGATCTTATTCTTACACGCACTAATGACACGCATAAAAGCACCCAAATCTCAACCTTCAGTAGTCTAACCCGTGGTGCGCTTATTGTTGTCATGAGTTAGGAGTTATCAATGCATCAACACCAACTGTTTTAAAGTGTATCTTTGATTTCGGGGTATCTACTGTAATATCTGCTGAAGCGAGAGACTGCTGATTGGAAGAATAGATTGAAATATTGTTGGATCAAACATGGTTGGTTGAACGGAATCCGACAAATTCCATTGGCGTCTCTTGAACAGTTGTCTGTAACTCATTAGGTTCGTCATTGGGTTTTCTTGCTATTAATTCGATCTTCTGTGTTGCAATCGACTGATGAACCGATTCCACCAGATCCTCTGATATCATTGTGTGTCTATTCATCGTATTCTTAGTTCCAGCACTTACGCACATTCTCTGTGTGCTAGAGCAAACTAAAACCACAAATACCCAATTTAGGTAATCAATCACAACGCAAAATTTCTGAGACCTGTTGCAATGTTGCGGGGATACTGTCACTTGTATGAAATCGTCGATCGTTTCTTTGAAACATAAACCACATCATGTGTCAAGCGTCTTGCAGATTAATCCCATGATAAGGTATAGTCATTTAGTGACCTTTTGTCGTCATGACATCGCAGAGTAGGTCTAAGCACCGATAGTTGCAGTAAGACCTACCGAAAATTATTGCTCGACGAAATTCAAGTTATATGACTTTGCGCACATCTTCAATTCCAATGACATCGAACACTTCTACGATATGATTTCTACAGATAAGTCGAGCATCAACATCTTCCATACGGATAAAACTTTCTTCAATGATGTGAGTGGATGAAACCAAGTCTCAAACTCGTCCCCATATGCATACCTAAACACGATACAATATCGGCTAACGGCTATTCAATCTGATGCCATTCTCATATTTTCTGAACCGAAAACCACGTTTTCAATAAAATTGCATTCGTAGCTTGATTCATAGTGAGTACTAGATGGTCCATGCTTATGTAGCGTTACTCTTATTAGTAGTTTTATTACGAATTTGTCGATTATATTCATTCTCGATGATACAATAGTTTGATTTTGAATTATTTTTGACAATATTCATGACAAATTCAATGTATTTAGTTGTTATTATTCCAACCATAACAGATGATGATTCCGAAAAGATTGAAACGTGTTGCAAGTTTTCATTGAATTATGATTTCAGTTCTCTAAACAAATCTACACCCACAATCCTTCGTAAATTTAGAACTTTTTGTATTGCATCTTGTGCTATTTTTTAAAATAAACCGTATTAAGTGATTGAGAATTGAAATACTAAACACGACCATTAATTCTGACCCAATGGTTAATTTTGCCAATTTATTTAAAAAGAAATAAATCAGAGGCACTTAAATACTTTCTGATAACGAGAGGCACACCGAATTTCGTTGCTTCTTTCATCATCATTCATATTGTAGCGTCGAATTTTTCATGAAATCCCATAGTCCACAATGATTAGACTACTTCATTACTTCTTGCGATTATCTTCGGCAGATGTCGATTCTTCCCATATGCGAAAGATACTAGTGTTGATGCTATCATTAGCACATTCAGTTTATTGAAACGATGTCGAAAACGAGCGTGCTCTTCGTGGTTCTACTGCTCCAAATATTGGGTACTACATGTTTGACAGACAATGAATACGAAATATGTTCGACAAGCAATGGGTGTGTGAATCTTCCAACAGGGGATGGAAGCTCTGTTGTTTGTGCCTTCAATTTTGTCTCCTGTGATCAGTTGACCCCTTGTGCTGCTGATTACAGCTGCGCAATTCCTCGCACCATCTGTGTCAAACATCGATGCAACTTGATTCATCCGGTTTGCTACCCGATGAGCATGACAGGCCCGAATATTTGTTCTCCCATATCATGTGAGTTGGTGGTATTCAATAATATTAGTATCGTTCAAAACTAATCACGAAACTAAGTTTCTAGAAGGCACGTGCAAAATTCAAGGGAGAAATTGCGTCGTAATTATTCATTCATTATCAATGAGTAATGAGGAGTAAGTATGAGTAGTTATGAATAAACATGAGTAATTATTCGGTACTCAGTACGTCACAAGTACTTCGGGCGTACTTTAGTTCTCTAGAAAAATTTCTGATTAGTAACTGCTTGCGAGATGCTTAACAGAAATGCGTACTCGACATTTTCAGAAACACAAGCATTTTTGCCTCATTTCGACCTAAATTTCACTGTGTTATAGAAGTTTAGAAAGAACTGAAGGTACTTCTCATTTTAGTAGGCGATATAGCGCTTTTTTTAGTGAGGTTTACAGTCGTCAGTCGCTAATCTTTCATCTCCGATGCCGTTGATAATTTCTTCAGTGTGTTCCGCGATGCCACTTTTCAGAAAGCTTTTATGGTTTAGGGTAGTTGCTTCATTCATTCATCCATCCACATCTACACTTTCAAAGTTGGACAGTGTTTGCTTTGAAAGTTCCAAAATCGCTGAGACATCTATTGTAGTCATTTGGTTATATCTTGGTTAGGAGGCAATGATTTCGCTTCAATTTTTTGTGTTCACAATTCATACTTTAGCATAGTTTTTTAAAAACTTGGGTTTGTGGAAAAAAATCATAGTGGAGACTCATCTGACAAACTGAAATCAATATTTTTGATAAGGAAAAGATATCAGTATTTTTATATTTTTTTCTACTAAATCCAAATGTTTATTCTTCAAAGGAACCAAAATATATTCAGTTTGTACAGAATGAAAGTCGATATTCATCGATATAGCAAGAAAAAAAAGCGCTAGCTGTTGAAAGCATCGATAACAAATGTCCTGCAGCTCCTATAACTCAGCAACGTATCATGGAATAAGACTGAGACTGAAACTGTAAACGTCACTAGTAAAGGCTTACATGTCCTCAGAATTGCATCCATTTCTAACGAAGTTGAAAACTGATGGTGTCCTTACAAATATTGAATGTTTGAAGATTGTTTAAAGTAGATCTTGAGACACTCTTTTGAATGACATCACTTCAGAAGAATTCAAGTCTGTGGACTAGAGAATGCCATGATATGAATTGCGGATCTTTATCGTGAATAATAGTCTGTTTATTAAACTTGCTCATCTTGAGGTAGACTTTTAAAAATGATTTGAATACATAGCCATGACTAATAAATGTTTGTGAGAAAAATATTACGAGTAAATCGTTTGATATTGCTGAGAAAATAATATTTTACTATGGAGTTTTTGTTTGGGCAACGTGAAAATGACAGTGGAACCTATCCTTTTGACAAGAATATCGGGCTAGCATGATATCCATTGAAGCCAAAGTGACTACTTTCGATTGAGTAACGCTTTGCTGTACTTGGTCTTCGCTTTTTCGCAAAGATTATTTAGATGAAGTCAGAGAGGTAATTACTTTGTCGTGATTTGTGCTGACTATCAAGTCTTCATAGCATGCTGAGAAATAGGCTAAAATATTCATTTGACACTGGAATATTCTTGTATTGTCGAATGATATATAATTGCATATGAGTAATTTTATTGATTTTTTTCCATGTAAAAAGCATCTCGACGAAATATTATCTGTTTTCTATCGGGTACAGTTCATCGGTGAGTCGGTAGGGGCAATTTTTGTTTCAAGGACTGGATACTGCAGCATGCGTCATTTTGAAGCCATTCTATGTTTCGCTAACATGCAGTTTTATTGCGTTTTCCTGTTTCATTTTTCAGCGTCTAATACCTCTTGCACATCATGTAACTGCCCAACACACATAATTCCGGACTATCCAACTGAATTCTGGCGTGAAGTGCTGCAGACAAATGGATCGAACCCTTTCTCTGATATTCTGAACTATAAAGTTTACCGAAATGTGAAGGATTTCGGTGCAAAAGGAGATGGAATTACTGATGACACTAGAGCCATTCAAAATGCTATATCGAGTGATAGTCGATGTTCAGCTGCTTTAGCATGTGAAGGATCGACGTCCGAACCTGGTCTCATCTATTTCCCTTATGGTACATATCTGATTAGCACGAGTCTCAAAATCGACTATTACACACAATTAGTTGGTAATCCAAATGGCAATCAATTACCAACCATTAAATGTTCGAGTAATTTCAACGCAGGCTATGTGCTTGATGGTAACCCTTATAATGCATGGGGAAGTCTTAGTTGGGGATCTACAAATAATTTTTTCCGTGAGATTAGAAACTTGCGAGTAGACATGACAAGCGTCAGTCCTAGTCTGACTATAAGTGCCATTCATTGGCCAGTTGGTCAGGCCACTGCCCTGCAGAATATTGTCATCGAGATGTCAACAGCAGAATCGACGCAGCACCGTGGTTTGTTCATCGAGAGTGGAAGTGGTGGATTCATGAGTGATTTAAGCTTCTATGGTGGTAAGATCGGAGCAATGCTAGGAAATCAGCAGTTCACCTCGAGAAATATGGCGTTTTTCGGATGTCAGACTGCGATCCATCAAATATGGAACTGGAATTGGCTTTATAAGTCTCTTTCGATTAACAACTGTGGCGTTGGCATTGACATGTCTGTGAATCCAGGACAGAATGAGGCAGTTGGTGGACTTACGATCTTGGACTCTCAGTTTTACAATACTGGGGTCGGAATTATTACTTCTGCTCACTCACTGTCCACGCCTCCGAGTGCCGGACAAATTCTTTTAGATAATGTTCAATTCCAGAATACCCCAGTCGCAGTTCAACGCACGACTGGTCAAATTGTATTACAGGGAAACCAACACATTGCTTCTTGGGGACAAGGTCATGTCTACACGCCTTCTTCCAACACCTATATGTTTATTCAAGGTCCACTTCCCCAACCCGACAAATCCACTGTTTTATTGGATGGTTCGAAATTTCTCGAACATTCACGACCCGAATATTCAGAATATGCAGTGAGTCAGTTCGTGACAGTGAAAAGTCTAGGTGCCAAAGGTGATGGAGTGACAGATGATACTGCGACAATTCAAAGAATTATCAATACCTATGCTGCGAACAAGATCATTTTCTTTGATGCTGGTGCCTATATACACACAAGTACTGTCTATATACCACCGAACGCAGTGATCATAGGTGAAGTTGAGTCCGTGATCATGGCGAGTGGCTCCTTCTTTGGTGATGCGAAAAATCCAAAGCCTGTATGGGAAGTTGCACAAAAAGGAGACTCGGGAAACGTTCAAATTGTTGACATGCTTTTCTCACATCGAGGACCAGTGCCCGGTGCAATCATGATGCAGTGGAATCTCAAGTCAATGTGTCCTGGAAAGTCAGGACTTTGGTCCACCCATTTTCGAACAGGCGGAGCCAAAGGTACAAACCAGTCGCCATTGAATTGCTTGAAGCTTACTGGAGCGAGCAAAAGACCGGAATGCCAGGGTGCCTTTCTTCAACTTCACATCACCCCACTTGCGTCCCTGTACATGGAAAACACATGGCTTTGGGTAGCTGATCACAATTTGGACTATCCTGATCACTCTCAAATTGACATTTTCAATGCTCGGACCATCCTTATCGAGAGCGAAGGTCCACTTTGGATGTACGGAACTTCAGCTGAACACTCAGTACTCTATCAATACCAATTCGTCAATGCGAAGAATATTTTCTTTGGTCAAGCACAAACTGAATCAGCCTATTTCCAGAGCAATCCACCAGCCCCAGAGCCATTCACTTCTCTTACCACTTGGTATGATCCTGTTTTTGATGCGTGTCCAACAAGTGATAGTAGTTGTGCCAAAGGATGGGGTGTAGATATAATTAATGCGACAAATATGTATATCTACAATGCTGGCTTGTACAGTTTTTTCCAGAACTGGAGCACGTCCTGCATTGGAACAAGCAAAGATCAATACTGTCAAGATGCTATCTTTCGAGTTCGAGGAAATTCTCAGAAAGTGTATCTTTGGAACCTAGAAACTGTGGGTGTTGCCAACATGGTTGAAGTTGATGGCAATGTCAAAGTCAAAAGCAAGGATAATTTGGGTGTTTTTACTGATGGAATACTTGGCTATTTCGCCGATGGATTGGATTTGTAAAAATGACAGTTTTTGATGAGAACAGTTAGATTCTTGAATAAAGATATTATTGTT
Organism: Rotaria macrura; assembly: GCA_900239685.1. Taxonomy (NCBI): domain Eukaryota; kingdom Metazoa; phylum Rotifera; class Eurotatoria; order Philodinida; family Philodinidae; genus Rotaria; species Rotaria macrura. Next base: position 109,602 of record OENT01000345.1, on the reverse strand, counting down.
GGTGTTTAACCTTCAAGATTGATTTGCTCAAGAGAGAAAAGTTTATCTCGAAATCTCGAAAATAGTGAAATTATAAGACACGGTGGAGATATGGCTATATGGTTGGTATGCAGTTATAGTCAAAAGGATACTGTGCATGCATGAGGATCATGCGATTAATAGTAAACGATAAAACTCTTTTAGAATTTTCAAATAGTTACAAACCATTGAAAGTGCTCTCGAAAATGTCAATAAGCAATTTCACAAATCCTTTCAAATATGTCTAGATATCTACTCTTAGGTCGTTCTTCTAGGATTAAATCCTTTTATGAATCTACCAGAATATCATTATCATTTGAATAAAAAATGGGTATGAAGGAATCTCATCCAGAGCCACTCGTTGATCAAACAGCACAGATTTTAAATGCATTTATAAAAAGAGTAGAGACTGGAGAATGTCTGGAAACAGGTGCACTATGAACAAATTTTAAAAAGATCTTTGCGTCTTATGCGACGAAAAATGAAACGGAAATAATTTTCAAATTGATTTCAGGCTATACTTCACTTACATATCTCCGGATACCAGCTGTCCCGTGTGTGTAGGTGAGGGTGTCTCTTATCTCCACAGGTCAATAACCATATTCACACTCACATGTGCGCCCTCTTATTACTTCTCGTTACTTTTGTACTTTTGAAATACAGACATTTACTCCCCCCCCCCCACCCTTAGACGTGTGTCACGATCCCGTGCATGATAAGACCATGAGTGAAAATGTCACGGATGTCTATAGACTTTTGGATTTTAGGTATAAAGCACAGTTCTTTTGTAGGTCCAATGCATCGTCTGCTTGCATCTCAATTCACTATAGTACTGTCGAGAATATAGACGATTTGCGACTCGCTGATTTTATTTGTCAGATCCCATGCTCTCACACTTTTATTAGATACGTAAGACGAAAATGTTGATTACGTGCTCTAGCTAACTCTCTTCCTTAAAAAAGGTTTTATTGTCTTTCTCATAGAAAAAAAGCACAAAATCACTCTCTAAGACCGAAAATTCGATTCTTTATCATTGATACCGTACTCGTCAAGTTCAATATAACTTATACCATCAAGATTCTTCTTAACACTAGTAATTTTTAATGTCGTGAATGGAATAATGAGGATTTCGTTCTCATTCGGGTATCTGGATATGGTGCGTACATCAATGGCTTGACACGTATTTCGAATGTGATAGGTACATATAACTTGATGATTCGACTGCAGGTCGATAGAATGGTTTGTTAGAAAACTCTGCGCTATTGCTTGATCAGTTGACGACGACAAAAACGTTCGCGTCAAGATACATTTTCCTTCTTCATATTGATCTAAATCTGAGTTTTTCACATTCATACCACGATAGGTTGTCCCAATGTAATGACGATACTGTTCTAATTGCGGATGATGGCAGAGAATGGCAACGAAAATAAATTGACCAAAGCCTTTTGGTGGATCATTATCATGATACACAGTGGTGTTCATTGCGAAACTTATCTGGAACCGAAAATCAGATCCAACATCAGCTAAGTCTTCGTTTAGTTTGGTAAAAAAACGTGTCTTTTCCGTGTAGGCACGAACAAGTAGGCTGGGGTCATTTTTCTCTACGGCTTGCTTCATGTAATCCTTGATTAAAAGTTTCTGATCAATGTTATCAGAGCCAAAATCAATTTTATCAATATAGCCAACATCAATTTCTCCTATTAGTCGAGCGACGGATACTTTAGTTAACCATCGCTTCAAAAGAGCATGATTTTCGTGAGAAATTCGATAGGCATGTTTGTATGTATCGAACCATTCGATTGATTCTTCGATACAATCGTTATATTCTTTGATAGTATCGGTCTTGTCTGTTGTCAGTACTCTATCAAACAATAACTTTAAGTGAGTAGGAGCTTCATCTTTGGCAACACAACCCCATTGATTTGTGATCGATGGATTAATATTTTCAGCTGCCAATAAAAGTTTTAATACTTCCGCATGCCCATAAAATGCAGCAATATGTAAAGCGGTACGTTTATTGGGATCCTGCTCATTCAATTCATCCTCGGTCAATGTTGGTAGAAGTTCACGCACGCGATCTATATCATTATTTTTGCAAGCCACATATAATGAATTATTTGATGACATCGTAATCTGCGTATTTTAAAGAAAATTATTTCCAATCATTTCGTCTAGTATTTTTATATAGCTGTCGTTTAAAAGACTATAAATGAATCCATTGATTCTTTTACATGGGAAAAAGGATAAATAAGGAACCGAAAATATTTCCCATCCTGGGTAGCTTGGAAAATTTTGTGTTGACAGATATTTGGATAGGTATAATGAAGAAAGTAGGGAAAATTGACAGCGTCAACTTGGATGAAAAAAACGAACATCGACATTATTTGGAGTAAACAGCAATCTGAAGTATGAATCATCTTATTGACAAATTGCACGATTTTTTCAAGAATCAAAGAAAAAAAAAGCAAATGTAATGGCTAACTGTGTGCATGAAGAAACAGTTGAGTCACTTTCGCGTTTTACAAAGGATAAAGACATGTGCACTTTGCAATGAATATTGGTGTCTAAAAGATTAATTTTGGTTTTTTTCTGCATTCATTATTCTGCAATAGCGATTTTAATTTTCATGATTTCTGAAACTAAGCTAAGATTACTAAAGTTTATTTCTATGTAGAGTTACCACCAGGTATATATCAATTATCTTATATCAATGTAAAACTTTTGGCGCCTGAAAAACCAGATTTGATGATTTTTTTGTGCATTTTGGAGCGTAGAAAACACACTGGCATCTATGATTGCCTGAGTCAATTTTTCATGTCTTTTTCCATGTTGATTTCTCACCAATTGTTATTCTTACATATTTTGATAGGATTATTGCCTTGATAAACTTTTTTTTATTTATTTTTTGTAGTATTATCTAGATTGAAAGTATTTTATAATCCCGTAACTACTCAATGAGAAATTTAAGAGAGCTAGCAATCCATCAGCCTTCATCTCTAATGTATCAAAATAATGAAAAGTGACCTATATTTTTATTCAACAAAATTTTTGGCCTGGAGCTTCTCACATGATAGACATATCGGTAAAGGTGAAGAAGAATTTCTTCTATACAATAGGATACTTCGTTTTTTAAGCCTCGAATTAAGCAGCACAAGTAAAGATGTACACACAAATGGCGAAATCTACCCCCATCTTACTCACGATCACACTAATACAGTAAGCTCTTTTGTCTTTACTCACACTGACTCTGCTATAGGGACAACATTTAACCTTAGAGGAGTGTGGGTTTGAGGGTGACAGGGCCTCAGTATGTGCGCATGAGTAATACTTAGACATACACACACTAGTGTACTGCGTGATTGATATTTTTAGCCACGATCACGATCATGCGTAAATCACGCGTGATCGTGAATTTCGTGATCATTGTAGTTCACTAATTTAGCTTTAGAAGAAAAATATTCTATTGATCGATCGTGTCATCTATGTAATATATTCTATTAGTTATGGTTGAAGCCTTCATGTTGAAGGCTTCGACTTGAAAAGGACGGATACCAACAGGAAAGCTCGATTGTTTTCTTTATATTTATCCTATGAAACTACTTTGAAGATTTAAAAAGAAACGGTAACTTGTCTTAAATTCTAGAATGTGTAACACTGATCCTCTTGAATTTAATAAAAGAGATTTAGCACGATTGATAAAAGAAGAACCTGTAGCTATGATAAACTGAATAAGCTTATGCTTTGTGAAGCACAACCTGAAAGGAGTGTTGAGGTATTTATGGTAGAAATTTTGCACCCCTCTCCCCACAGACCATTACCGACCGGTGATTCCCCCATCAGAAGTCGTTACTGGCAGGGTTGAAGACGGTCGCAGAAGTGATAGACGGCTCCCAACGGTGTCACTGAACGTCACCGATCTCTTGTGCAGGATTAGTGAATACATGTCCCTAATTTTTGATGAGAATATATTAGCTGCTTCTTTATTGCAGCTCTAGTAGCTCAGTCAGAAGTGATGTGTCAATGGATAGCAGGGTTCATGAAAGCAAGCAAGATTCCCGTGACTGTTGAAAGCAGTTACATCGTTTTTCACATTTTTAATCCTGGAAGGGATTGTGTTAACAGCTTTTTACAAAAGAATATGAATGTCTTAAAAAACAAATTTCGTGTTAATGTTGCTGTTTAAAATGATCATCAAGATGCAGAACAAAATAATGATGAAAACAACGTAAATAATGAACCAATGCAGCAAATATTAAAACAATGCGACTATCTTACAAGCCACTATAATGATGATGATTATTTAGTTAATATGGAAAGTGAAGATCAGGAATAATTTATTAAATTATGTGATTTTCTTATTTCTTTCTCAGCTTTTTTTCGAATGTAAACGCATTTATTCAGGTTATATATTTCTCTTGCTTTTTTTATTACTACAAGTAGCAAGTGAACTGTCAGATTTTATAACTTAGATGTAAACATTAACTTTCGCAATAAATATTTAAAATTTTGAACGTATATATTAGCCGTGAATATCAAATTTTTATTTCGATCACGATCACATAAATAACTTCTAATCACTCACGATCATAATCACGTAGTACACTAACACACACCCTAACCGAGCTCGTAGTATGCTCTTGACTTTTTTCGTGAATCAACTTACGAAATATAACCAATGTTCCGTTTCAGAGGCCTAGCTCACACATGATATTTTCTTGCAATAAAAGCAGTATTTTTTGGGTACGAGGAGCAAATAATCCAATAGAGGTTCTATTTTTAAGAAGTCGCTAGTGTAATGTTCACCATTCGTCAAGTCAAGTTGCATTTACCGATTCTTTCATTTGATTGTCGCATTCATTTGATGCATAGTGTAGATTAATGGTAGTTAACTTTCGATTTCTGATTGAAAATTGGGTGAACTCGATCGATTCAGGGACAGATGTGATAATGAGCAAGTATTGAGTTGGAACCCATTTAGAAAGCTGTAGTTTGATGTCTATCAATAGGAGCTTGATGAGAGCATGATTGGCGTCGCGTAGAAAGAAGAATAATGCGATTTCTCTGACAATAAACCATATCACTTTCTTTTTCCACAAACACTGTTTCAAAGCCGAGTGATTGAGAATATAGAAGATTGATTTTCCAAAATTCAGTTTCGATAAATTTGAAGAGTTCTGAAATGAGAGAACTTCCTTGTTTGTGTACCTTGACCTTTGGTGTACACTCGAGTTTGATTGGTAGTAGAGATTGGTCAACTTTATACGCGAGAGCATGTTGGGTAATACAGCATTCTTCGGTCTTCAGACTTCACAGTGTATCGCCGTCATACATTGATTCTGCCAGCTATTTCAACTGACTGAAATCGAAGTATTGCGTATTCTTCGTGTTGATTTGCCATTTTTTTTACTTGTTTGCTCTCTAAAAGAAACCCGTTTCCCAGAAAACCAGCGGAAAAACGTTTGCGAGAGTTCGGAAATCTATTTCTTACCACTTGGAATTCTTTCAAAGGTTTCCTAGTTTGTTACTATCGGAAATCTTTTAAGAGTTCTCGAGGGTAAGAAATGGGTTTCCGAACCCTCGCGAACGTTTTTTCGTTTTTTTTTCTTGGAAATGAATTTTTCAGAGATTGTTCCCTGTTAATTGCATTGGTTACACCAAGCATGTTCATTTTCGAGTTAAATATCGTCCGTGGCCCTCTTTGAATGGAGTTCTCCTTTTTGGTGTGTTGCTGCTGACGTCTTAAAATCCATTGTCTTGATCGCTAAGCGATCGAGCTCGTTTCTGTTCATTTTGTCCTTATGATGATATTGCTGGTTCGTCAAAGTATAGTTAGTGCTTAGTTGCTTGCTTGAGATACGAAAACTTAGTATCATGACGGTCTTGTTTATGGCTTAAATTTGTTCCTGGCATCCTGAGATAACTTATGGAAAAAGTAGAACATGTGATGCGAGGAATTGAATATATTGGGTGGAACTCAGCTTGGATTGAGTCACATGTAGACGATGAGTAAGTTGCATAAATTTAAATTTCAAGAATAAATTTGAAAAAATAGGAAGTTTTTCTTACAAAAGTAAAAAGACAAAATTACGAAACTCGATAGTGCTGATTTAGCACAACAGCAAAATATTAACGTAAAAATTTCAGTTGATAGTTTTTTATCGTTATTGCTTCATAAACAAATCATCATTCACATGCGAACTCATGCTAACATAATTGCGACGTCCAATTTCTTGTCTGACCAGTTGAACAGCAATAAATGAGAAAATGGCGCTGATAACTATTACTAACGCTCCGATACTAAGGAGAATAATAGCCACCGTGGTGCTGGGTTTATTCCATTGAGCAACCGATGGCTTTCTAGTGTCATACCAACATGGATAAAATGTACCGATCTAAGAAGAAAAGTCAAAAGAAACATTCAATTTCATTTTTATACTAATCTTTATCACAAATGTAATTTTTGTGATAGTCAAAACTGAAAATAAATAGTTTGAGACGTTTAAGTTTTATTTTTCATCCTTTTCCGCGTGAAATCACAACATATTTTCTTCTGCGTTCCATAACGTGTCATATATTCAAAATTTTGTAAAGAAAAGTCATTGATATGTAGGTTCGTTCTTAATTCATTCACAAGTTATTCATTTATATAGGTTTGAGTCAAATTTTATATTTTATGTCTCTGAATATCTCGATAGTCTGCTTTCGTCATTTTGAAAACAGAGATGAGCAGCCCCGACGAGCTAGCTCCAGCTATCGAGTGGAGGGTTGTGGAGTTGTTTTATAACATGGGCCGAGTCGATGCCTAGTGAAACTGTATCGAAGTAGGAGAATCTCTTCCTTTTCAACTTTCATAAAGAGCTCCAGCGTTTTATTCTTGAGGAGAATTAAAAACTACGTGTCTGTAGCCGGCAATCGATATAGAAAGTTGTTTTGAATCTAAATTGGATTGACCGTTTACTTCCATTAGCTTATACGATATATCGATCATAATGAATAGTAAATCCTTTCACATAGGACTAATGACAGTTCATTCAACGTTCCAAAGTATATACAGACGCGTTGTCAGAGGTGATATTGGCCGAGAAGAAAACTTCAGATAGCAGTATCACTTCATGAAAATATTGGGATTTCGTCACTATTCCTGTCGAATGTCAAACGAAGAAACGCCCTACATGTCGCTAGAGATATCTGACTATTCTTCGCCCCTATCTAGGCATAACGATGTCATGTCTAGTCATTTTGTGAACCACGATGATGAATCATCGTCACATTAATTCAACAAAAGTCAAAGAAAATATATTGTGCAACGATTCTTTATAAAGCGTTTGTATGCAACACAATGACACAAAATCTGTCAAATAATTTTTGTGTCAAGAAGTTGTAAACCAGTTGACGACTTAATCTACCTAAGTTTACGAACAATATATCCACCGCCGTAAAAAGGCGGAAAAAATTGAAAGTAGCTTGGGAAGCGAAAAAGTAGAATGGTATTGCAGGAAACAAATAAATAGTGAAGATTGTATTCTTCAGCGAAATAATATTCTCTGTTCAGCTCTGTTGCTAAAATCTCACTTCTTTAAACGATCAATCATGTAACCCACAATAGCCTTATGAACCGCAACCAAACCGCATAGAGATATCTGGTCTAATGCAGTAGAATCTGTATTTAGTGAACGCTATCCAGACTTTTCGAAAGTGTTCACTATCGATAGATGTTCACTAAACACAGGTCTGATCACAGCAACAATTGATTTCAGGGACCTTTCAAAACTGTTCACTATAGGATGTCTTCCGTAAGGAAGATTTTACTGTAATCGACTTTGAAATACCAGTTTCAATGGTCAATTATCTGGTCTTTCTGGGAGCAATCACTATTGTCGATCCTAGATTCGATGTCTTGCCTCATCGAACCCTGTGTCACGATGAGCTTCCATACATGTTTGAGCAAGTTACAATTAAAATTTAATAAACCTACTATTAAGCACTATTTATATCCTTAACACTGAACGTATGAAAGGACAGGTGAACAACTGCTTGTGTTACGATTTCCAAGTATGCCCTAAGTGAAAGCGATGGTGCCTTGGACAACGACTTCTTAGCATTTCAGCTAGTCTTAGCTAACTCTGAAGTTTTTGCTCAACCGTTCTTCTATAATAAGTTTCAGGGTCATGCTGATGGAATCTAGGTAATCAAATAAAAAAGCCATGAGAACTTTCAAGAGTGAAGGCAAGGTTGTTCGATTGGTCACTGACAACGCCTCCAACAATGTAGAAGCATTCAGTGCTCTAATTATTACGGGTTTTGAAAAGCACTGAAAACCCGAATATAACGAATATGAAGAAAATATCGAAGAGGACGATTCAGATTGCGAAGAACAAACTGATGCGATTAATATGGACTATAGTGCACAATGTTTTGGAATCCCATACTTCACGCATACTTTACAGCTAACTTTGGTTGATAGTTTGTGAGCTTGTGCATATGGGATGTCGATCATTATCAAACCAGACTCAATCTCCGAGGTGAGCTAATATTTGTTACTGATGTGATGACTGAAGGCTTTCACCTGGCGTGTGAAGCGATCGAAAGACAACTTTTGTATTGTACGCTAAAATGTTTAAATTTATTGTGCCAGCCACACACTCAAATAACGTCAGAGCTTTTTCAAAGCGGGGAGTTTTGGTCACCGCCAGTAGATTTTTGTGATTTTTTAATTCCCCTAGCTTAAATAAACTGACTCAATCTTCAATGAAACGGGATTCTCGATCAATATCAGTCGACTTCAGTGTATTTTTCACGTCCAACATAACAAAACCCGATAAATCTATCAGAAAAGAACGCATGCTATGAGAGAAAGCATAAGTATTCATAAATCTGCCGAAACCCCATGGGACGAGAGAAAACAAGACACGGTGCTCCATAGGAGTCTACAGAGAACAAGCCGTGATTCATCAATGATGAGGATACTCATTGCTTTATGAATACCATCGACTGACAGTTTACAACAAATCAGCATTCAAGATGCTTTCTCTCTCTTACGATTATTCACATGCGACTTGAACTCTTTGTAATCAAATGAAAGAGAAATTGAAATGTATCTATTCCTCATTAAAACCGCACGTCTATGTTGTATTACTGGCAAAAAAGGGGTTCTGGGTTCCGATTTACCAGAAGGTTACAGGAAATCAAAATTTGAGGTAGCTTCTCTCTTTTACTATCCATATGTGGCAGAAACTCATTGTGGTCAAATCATATGATTGATTATTTTACGTTGAAAGGTATCAACCGATTAGAATTCGATGTGATTACTGTTGATTAATTTTCTCGTGTGAAATCAGCTCAAATTAGTGAAATGAAAGCGAAAATTCCAAGCTAAGTAATGAGCATAGAAACATTGTGTCTATCTACTATCACTAGTTAGGGATGCAACGGTGACGGTAACCGTAGTAACGACGTACAGTCACTGTTTCCCCGGTCATCACAGGTCACCGTCACCGGTTCTGCCGGTGGCCGTTACCGGTTTCACCGGGTACAGCTTCGGTAATAAACAGACTTCTTTCCGTAGTGTATTTAGTTAACGAATAATGCATTAAAGTAAACTCCACTCTGAGATTCTAATTGCTACCTAAAAACTGAACCTAACACTATTAATACCGAGATTTAAAAATTTTCAGTGAGCTTTTTGAACTTTTCTTATATATCTATTGTAGGGATGTAACCACAACAATACGATATTGGTATTGGTACTAGCATTTGTATTGGTATCGTTACTGTTTTTATTACCAATAAATGCGCTATAGTTTCTGAACCCATTAATATAGAAAATCGAAGTTCATCCCCTTTTCCTTAGGCTAAAAAGTGGGCCGGATCTATTAGCAATGGAGTTTTTCCAAAAATGACTCTTCATAGGTAATTCGACACGCGCAGTACGAATTTGACATCCATTTTACTCGAAACCCTACTGGTAAGTCAGAAACCAATAGGAATCGAGTTTTTCGAAAAACGAAGTAAAATTCAGACTCCCCATGCCAAACTACCGATGGGGAGCAATTTTTTTGAAAAACTCAATTTCTATTGGTTCCTGACTTACCAGTAGGGTTTCGAGTAAAATGGATGTCAAATTCGTACTGCGCGTGTCGAATTACCTATGAAGAGTCATTTTTGGAAAAACTCCATCGCTAATAGATTCGGCCCACTTTTTAGCCTAAGGAAAAGGGGATGAACTTCGATTTTCTATATTAATGGGTTCAGAAACTATAGCGCATTTATTGGTAATAATAACAGTACAGATATCAATAGAAATAACAATTCTAATACCAATACCAATACTGAACAGTACCAATAGTGACCATACCTAATACCACCAATACTATTGGTTGTATTGGTATTGCTATAACCCTAATGTATTGTAAAGAAATATTGAACACAACGTTATTCATATGCAAGTCAATTAAAAATTTTGAGCATATTCATGACGGATTCTCAATCTTTGTTCCCGAACAGTCCAAATTTCATGCCTTATAGCTTGACTAACAGCCTGCTTTACTAGAAATTCTGATTAAAGGGAGGACTTAGCTGTTATTCGAGTGCTAAGTAATTGGTTTCTAAAGAGCCTCTTACCCCCTATCAAGTATAACAGTGAAAATGAGTTAAATATACATACTGTACGAATGAAAGCGACCGATGAGACCAGTAAAGGAGGTAACAGTGATCGGTAAAACCGGTGACCATGAACAGTACTACAGCTAGCGGTAATGACCAGTGAAACAGTGACAGTATAACGGTGACGAACCGTCACCGTTGCACCCCTAATCACTAGAGAGATAAGGCGTCGAAAATTCTGATTAGCTGTAAGCTCTGAGCCAATCAGATTCATGAGTCAATAACTATTCTAATCAACACTGGGTCGCAGCTAGTTCGCTGTGAATTTCCATCGATCGCCATATCTTATTATCTCTCATTCAATGAATTTTAGCAGATTTATTGGATGTTTCAAAGCAATAATCTCTTTGATCCGGCAGACTACTATACAGACACGTTCATTTCTTCACTCATTGTTTAAGAATTTTCATAGGAGATTCTTAAGTGACTTTTCAGCAGAATTTTAGACGATTCGTGGGGAGTTTTGCTTTCTCTTGCAGGAGACCTTCTTTTTTGGTAGATTTATCGGGTTTTGTCCCGTTGGAAATAAAAGATACGTTGAAATGGGCTGACCTTGCCCAATAATCTTGTTTCATTGAAACTGCGTTGGTATACTTAAGGTGGGTGGATAAAAAAACCACAAAATCTACTGCATGTGACCAAAAATCCCTGTTTGGAGAAACTTTGACAACATTTAAAAATCCGTTCTGTTGATGGGAGAGTTGGAACGATGTAATTCAACACTAGAATCCCCTGGAAACACAGGCACGCTGGAACTCAGTGTTGCATCATATGCAACATAATTGACTCCAAAAAAGTTGCTGAAAGATCCGGTGTGCAATGGCAATCGTTCGGATTGCGTATCGATAACCAGTGACGTTGACGCTGTTCCAGAATGCGTTAGGATCTATGCATTGTTTGAAGAAGAAACAGCACATAGAATATTGAAAAATGCCGCATCACTCTCTCGTTTGGCTCCGATCATCTTGTCCATTTATTGTAATCTTGAGATCGAACTGACGAACTGTAATTGCACTGAAGAAATACGGAGCGCCTTCCTTACTTCAGCAAAGGAACGTTTCGCAGTACTGCTGGAATGGCCCTAACTGCTCAACCCTATGTGCTCCACAGAAACGTTATACGGACTACAGACAGACTGTCGAACGATGATCTCAACTTGATCGTTTCTTTCTTAGAAGATCAATTCAAAACGAGACCGATAGATGGATCGAGTCTATCAGAAGCTCTTAAGCATTGAAATACATGTTTGGCCAAGGCTCTCATTTCGAAGGTGCCGTTAAAGCTGCACGATGCGACGAGCAATACTCCAGATATCATGCTTAAGCCTTCTTCTACTGAGATTAATGCATCGATTGATAACGCAGAAGACTTCTCGGCCATCAGGAAGCGAAAGCGTCTCTTGAATAAATACAGCGAACAAAATACCGAACTGAGTACAAAAACGTTCTTCGATGACAGAAATGATCGAAGGCTGAATTTCTTCGCTAGAGAAGGAACTTAGTAATGACTCTCAGTTCGTTTCTAAGAAGAAGAACTCTTCTTCTCTTCGTTGCCTAACTGCTTGAATATTTTTGGGTGCCTCCTACATAAAATTCATTGAAGCGAGTATTCTCATCAAGTAGAATTATCATGCGGCTAGATTCCAGTGGACTTATCAAGAGCATGTTTTATATGCTCACCGTCCTCAAATCTATTGGATGTTTTTTTCTAACTTTAATAGTACTTATCAAGTGAAGTGAGAAGTTCTTTGCTCAGTGAGTCAGAATGAATTTGAAGCGGTCTAAACATAATTGAAACTAGGGTGAAGCTGAAGTAGGAAAACGTGGAAGTTACCCGTCTCTGATTGAGACCACTCTTCATACTCCATTTAATATGATTATTGTATTAGCTCGAACTCGAGCTTCTTTTCAGCCCATGAAAATGGATCTCAGAATTGTTTATTTGAAAACTATCATTTCACTAAATTTCCTTATCCATCGATATGAAAATTTTTTCTAGTAAAAATTCGATCAGCATTGAATTTCTTATTGCGATCTGACGGAGTTGTGAAAATTTTCGAATCATCTGTTTTCCAGAAACATCTGGGGAATTTCATTATTCAGAAAAATTCGTGTCATTGGATTTGTTTTCTTTGAAGCTGATTGAAATATTTCCCGAACAGTTGTGTGAATATACCGTCTCAGCTTGTTAAGATTTTGCATCTTCAAATTTTGAATTTGATAAGAGACTCAGACTTTTACAACTTGTATTCAGCCAAAACAGCTTATTTTGAATCTAACTTATTTCAGGGTTATTTTATCGACAAATTGTTGAAAACGCGTTCTACAGACTGAGATATATATAAGCACTGATAGGAAACAGATTCTGGACAACAACGGAATGTATCATATTCCTGAATCGTGGAATCTAAAAGAAGTCTTTCGAAAACAATTATTCCAGTAACTCAGATGTTTTGTCATTTGTTTAAAAACATTAAACTCTGTAAAGTGTTTGTTCTCAGAATACTTTATAGCATACATCGCAAACAGTGATCGAATTAGTATAGTGGCGTCTGCGATGTTTCCTCGTTACTTATGTTATTCATTCTGAATGTTTTCTTACTTTATAAGCTTGTGCTCGTTTGATTGCATCTGAAGAAGACTTGTACCGCTTCTCCTCTTCTACAAGCGCTAATATAGTTCTATTTTCTCCATGAAAAACTTCCCATATAGCACCATAACAAGTTTGCGCCCCATGACACTGGTTAGATTTATAAGTTTTCCATGAACTTGAGTTAACTTGACATATACTCTCGATGTAGTTCAAAACTTTGGGATTTTCTTGTGAGAAAAAGACACCACCGAATGTAAAAGTTTCAATGGTTGCAACGACAGTAAGACACGATACGACAATACAAACGATTGTCTTGGGATCTTTGATTTGGCAATTGATCATCTAGAATAATTAACGAAGTTTTTTTAACCGATAATAGTTAGGCTTTCAGTTTGTTTTCTCTTGAAGACTTTTGGCAATAAACAATCCTATAATAATCGTATGCCGCAATCAGTTGACGCGTTTCATGATATTAAATGTAAAAGGACGGATATTAACAAAACATGCTTTTAAAAAGGTGTAGAGCATGTTGCACAGTGTCAACATTGACTAAAACAACAAAATAATGTCAGCAAGGCTTTTTTTTACACATTTTCTGCAGTTTTTCAAAAACGTAACCTAAGGCCTGAAAAAATATAGATCAATTTTAACTGTGTATGTAAGCGAACTCTTTATGTGACAGACATTTCCAACATCGCTCTACCACGGTCACTACCACTAATAAGACAACAGCACCGAATGTACTGAGGCGGTGATACTGCGTTAATGAAACATTTTATCATTGGATCAGTTGATAGTTGCCCTACATGGTTTTTGTTTTTGCTCATCATGCCTACCCAGGTTAAAGACGTATGGCAGGAACCAGATGGATCCACCGCATTTCCATCGAATTCCGGAAGCAGGATCCCTGAAAACGTATCTTGTTACCGGTTCCGGTACACTTCCCTTTAATTCCAGCCACCGTACCCAACACGAGGATATTGTCCCTGTTTCCAACACGGGTTATGGTCACAGATAATCTAGTTTCCCTGCCAGGAGAGGGTACGGGTTAAGATCTGACCGTTTTCCAAACCGTTTTTTGGGTTACAGAAAAAACAGTTTTCCCGACACCACAGGAAATGATCAAGATCTGATCGTTTCTGATTCCCATCTACAAACATCTATCGTGTACTGAATCTGAACACTGAATTAATAATAGAACTAACAATACACATCTCCCTAAATTATTTTTCTGCTTATGACTAATGAGACATCGGTCTAGAGGTCTTCGGAGATGTCTCGAACGATCTCAACACCAACCAGAGCTACAACACTTGTAAAGTTACAAAAAACTCACAAAAGCTATCACTACGGTTCTTTTCTATGTAAAACAAATTGTCGAAAAATCTGATTGAACTTGATATCGCAAAGAAAAATTGATTATAATGCTCAAAACCGGATTAATTTCAATTAAATACTCAATTAAAACAGATTTTCATGTTTTCTAATCAATTAAAATCCAGTTTAATCAGAAAAATCTCCTGAATCAATTAAAATTCGCATCGATTCGGATTAATTTCGTAAATAATCGATTGAAATCTATTCAACTCTCAAAAATCAAAGTAACCGATTAAAAATCAAATTTATTTTCATCGGTTGTAGAAATAATCGATTAAAATCCATTCAGTTCTCAAAATTCGAAGTGATAAATTGCACGAATATTTGATTGAAGGCCGCCAGTAAATTAAACTGAAATAGTCCATGAAAATATAATCTGTCGTAGTCATTTTCATTAAATACATGCTAAGAAATAAACCGAAAGAAGGATTCTTTTTGATTCCCCCAGGTGAAAACATACGGTACGTATACGGCCGTTAACCTGGTCCATGATTTACGACCGTATTTTAACGGGAATACGGTCGTATCCGATCGATATACGATACAAATATGGTCGTAAATCATGGACCTGGTTTACGGTGGAATACGGTATTAATACGGTCGTTTATGGTGTAATTACGGCGTAGAAACGGGCGTTTATGGTGAAGTTACGGTAATTTACAGTGGACCGTAACCTTCCTCCTGGGTGATTCAATGAGTGATTCCTGCAATGTTTTTTCTCAAAGCATTGTAAATGTAGTCTTTATCTTGGCTTCGTCGTGATTAAAAGTTAAGCGATATCCGATACGTTCGGGCTCTATTTCACGTGTATAAATGTGTGCGTGTTCATGAAATGTTTTCGAGAAGGAAGTCATTTAAAGAGAGTGAAATGTATTCTTAAATCAAATATTTGGTAATCTACGAATTATGAGAAGTGCTAAGAAAACGGAAGTCGATTCCTTTTTTTTGTATTCGAACCCCCTTTGTGTGTGACGGCTCTTCAACTGAGAAACTCAGCTTTCAAGTCAATTTTCAAAGAGAAAGAAATATGTTAGATATTGCATATTTCTCAATGAGTCTAATTAAAATTTCAAGAAAAGAGACTTGCTAGACTGCAGTCAACGTCCCAATAAAGCTAAATATTCAAAATCCATTCTTGTATGGCTAAATTCTAATATACTACGCAGAATAATCAACTTTAATCATTTTCTACTATAATCCATTTTAATTCATTTCTAATGTAATTGCATTATCTCAATTGAAACAACTTAAAAGGGGGTTCCACGTTAACTGTATTAGAGCTATCGCAGCTCACACTCAACTATTTGATAATATGCAGAATCTAAAAATAATCATTGAAAAATACGGGTTTAGTGTTTGACTCCCGGGAACAGCGCATATTTTCAATATGAATGATTAAATTGAATTACAATGCTGATAGTAAATTAAAATCGGTTTGAAAGAAATAATAAATTATAATGGCTTGCAATGGAGGAATAGATTGACATGAATTAACAGATAGCAATAGATTAAGAGGCATGATCTAGAATACATGAATTAGAACTGAGGGAAAGTCAGTAACAGATACCCACGTAAAAACGAATCTGATTATAATCGATTTTTTGGATTAGAAATCTATTTAATGACACTCATAATCCTAGTTTAATCATTATTTAAATAAAAAAATTGATTATAACCAATTATTTTAGAATCTATTACAATTGTTATTCCAAAAATCGATAATAACCAATATTTTCTATCTAAATAATGATTAAAATAGGATTGTAACAGTGTCATTAAAATAGATTTCTAATCACAAAAAGATCAATTATAATCAGACTTTTTTACCTTGGGGAATCACTCATCAAAACATTGCCAGTCATTTTTCGTCATAATTTGCCAAATAAAGAGATGGATCATATATTAAACGTTGTCTTGTCGAGACCAATCCAGATCTCCGACCAAATGAATAAAGTTTCTAAGGTCTGAAGGTGAATTGTTTTCTTTTGCTCGTAAAAACTTATGAAACACAAAGAAACTGCAAGTATCCATGACCCCTCTTTTTTATCAACTGTGCCGCAGTTATGTGCAGAGCCAATTTTACGTCGCAGTTATGCGTAGCGACGCAGCATTCATCGTAGCGAAAATCTCTATAAGAAACTACGCTTACTACGACGCAGACCAAGGAAACTGCGCCCGAGTGATTTCATCGTACGATGCGTTGTAATAGTAGCTGACCAATCATTAATGATTCCTCCTCATTTATAACTGACCACACGCGCAACCTGATCCGTGTGGGATTATGCTTGTTTTATTAGTATCCACTCGTAACAAACTGCATATAGGTGACAATTTCTTCTACAAAATAACTAGAAGCATATGAACCATAAATAATATGATTGAGCTGGATATGCGACGTAGTTGCTGCCCAAGTCGAGAATCCCTTAATGAATTCCCGAGGAGTCCCAAAAACATTCTCAGAACGTTCAAAAGACCTAGTATGAAGCTTTACGGTGTCTATTCACTCTTTCATTATGTCATCACTTTTTGATCTGTTACTATCAGCTGAAACATATTTTTCCCCAAAAATCTCCTGTTTTTTCCAGATAGTCTTCCATCTAAGCAGTTCAGCAGGCTACATCTAAACGGATGACTCCCGAAGACTAAATATCAGCCAGTTTCGAAACTGGATTGTCACTGAGAGATCTCAGGTGGAAGTTCCAATGATATTTATCGTTTGGAAAAATTTAATGTTAAAAATACTATTATTTGTCTTAAATGTTGAGTTTCTTTTATACTTTAATATGCACGAAAGAAAATGATGAATGCATTCCTGCACTCCCTCACAAATCCCCCGAGGATTTCCCAGGAATCCCCGGGAAGTTTTTGCCTTTCCTTACAGCCTTCAAATTCAGGGACTCCATGAGGAGTCTCTGAGATATTCTAGCTTAGAGGAAATATTTTAGATGGAAGGAGAGTGTTTTTCTACGATAGTTTTTTTAGAAGTTTCAGAAAGAGAACATTTTTTCTGGCACTTTTTTCTGAGGAATTTCGTCAGCACACATTTTCAATTAGGTTAGGACTTGTGTTCAAGAACATTTTATGGTGCTAGTACACTTCGTCGCGATCACTTCGTCGCGAACACTTCGTCGCACGATCACTTCGTCGCAGTACATTTCGTCGCAATGATAATTCTTCACGATAATTTATCGTACATAAACGAAAGAATTAATTAATTGAATTACAGAATTTAGATTGGTCTGTTATTTAATTTTCCCCATTGTACAATTTTATCTTTATCTGATTGCTCAATAATGTAAATTTAAAAAAAAAAGAAAAATAGATCTATCCAATGTCTGCTCGTGAATTTTAAATTGATACTAACAAAATTCCTAGATTTGTTTCCGCATCAAATTTCAAGGAAATTAACCAAAGAAAAACATATTTCTCTCATATGAAAAATACCTTCGAACTGAAAGATTTTTCGCGATCCAATAAAGCATTCAAAGCATTTCACCCAAAGATGTTTCGAAAAAACATATGACCATAGATGGAATTCGAACTTAAAACAAGATACTCTAGTTTTTAAGTTTCGTTTACGCTTTTAAAAAAGAATGCTTAACTTGTAGCTATCTTGAACGTAGTAAAACTCGAGTAAAATAAGTTTTTTGCATAGAATTTGTCGACATGAATTTATAAAATTTATTTAAACTTAACTTTNACCTGTACATAATAAGGACATTAAACAATAATATCCCAGAATGTATGACGATTATTTTTTATTTATATTCACAGCATGAAAACTTGAAACCAAAACGAAAATTTTTTTACATTAATTTATTTATCCATATATTTTCTAATCACCAACAGTTACTTCAGAGATATTGAGTGAATGATGAATTTCAAACGAGAGAGAGTTTCATCTTAGTTAGTCGTAGTTTTCCTTAGTTCTAAATTTGCTCAGAAATCATTTTCTTGAAATACTTTAGTTTTATTTAATAGTAGATTAGTTGAACTTTAACAAAATAATTTCTCAAACAGTATCAATAAAACAAAGCTATTTTTTAATCTGACTGCATATTCTACCCATTATGTTACTCTAATAATTACATGGTAGAGTATACATTCATGTAATTAATTGTGTAACATAATAAACAGCATGACTTAATCCAATTAAGTTCATCTTTTCGTTTAAATACGATGAATTTATCGCAACAAGTTATCATTGCGACGAAGTGAACGCGACGAAGTGATCGTGCGACGAAGTGTTCGCGACGAAGTGATCGCGACGAAGTGAGCGGTCACCCATTTTACGCGGGACATTTATTAGCTGAGACATTTCTATGAGTACATTTTAGACAGGATATTTTGTTGTGGGCAAATGTGAAGTAATTTGATATATTACAGATATTTGATATTCATTTTTCAAAAATCGCACTTCCTGTGGAGATATGTATCGATCAAATAGTTAATGCGTCGAACATTGTAACACGTGGTCGATATAAAATAGTAAATCATGCATGGTTTCTCTCGTTCATTGCACTTTCGATGACAGTATATTCGATTGCTATGAATAAAACTTAAGTGGAAAACATAGGATTCTTTAATTATCGATCGCAAATGCATTCGGTACACTCAGCTTGTTTTTAAATAAAAAAGAAAAATATCGAGGGGTTGGAAAGCTCTTGTTACATTTGTTTTAAATTTTTCAGAAAATGTATTCGAACTTGAATTTAAATATGCAGAGTAATAGAAAAATCTAAAGACTTTCACAATAAACAATAACTTTCTTATGACGTATCTGCATGATAACAATGGAAATGACTAAATATAACTGAACCATTTTTTTCCAGCAGTACCAATTACTTCGTGATAAATTCTTCGATAAATCGAAATTTATTTCAATACAGATAATATTCATTTGCTTACGAGATAAGTTTAACATCTACCTTAACCAATTGATCCATATGAATTTTGACTGTCCATAAAACCCACTGCACTTATGACAAGTTTCGAAATAGATAGAAATACGCAATCACAAATTTTATCAAGTCATGCATATCGAAGAATCTTCAATGAATGTATTATGATGAAGAAAGGCGAAAAGAAAGTATTTTCTCGGATTTTGTAATAATATTTCTAAATCTTCTCCACACAAGATTTAGCACGTTTAATTGATGTATGGTTATTTTCTGCGCCTTCTGCAGACGTGATCCCGAGGATTTACCTCTGTATAAGTATGATTATGAGTATGCTTTTCTTGAATTTCATTTGCTATGCATGATTGAGGTATTTGTTTCCCATCATACACTTGCATATGCATATTTATATTGCTTTCTCCCTTTCTCTTTGGTTTCCCTTTTTTCTCAAGCGCATCTATGATTATTTTCTGTTATTTTATATTTTATATCATGCTTTTTTTCTGTTCTCTTCTCGTTCTTTCTATTATACAAGCGCATTGCTGCAGTAGTCGCAAAAATAGATTTGAATCATAAATTACAAGTGGTATACAGATCTGCCAAAGATCTACACATTCTATCGTAAAAAATAGTTTAGAAGTCTTACAATCGATACTGATTTCATCGATCTGTGTCGTCGATGGACACCGTAGAAAATTTTTTCCCAGTCACAGTCACCGTCTTCTATATTCTACGATAGTGTCTATCTCACATGCTGTCAGTAATTAAAGATTTTAATCAAGCATATCTATTTGATCAAATTATTTTTTTCCACGTGTTAATGTATGTTTTCTTTCGAGACGCTTTCATTACGAATCACCGGGGATGTTAGAATTCTTCGAATTTTATCGTAAGAAAAAACTCAACATGTAATCGATAATGTAATCGATAAGCGAGTAGCAATCATGTGGTCTATCTTGGTATATATTTTATATGGATTATTTTTTAAATGCGATATGATTAATTATTTCTTTTTATGCGACGTCAACTTTTGATAATAGCTATCAAGTGCTTTTTTATATGACATTTCATTATAATAGATATCTTATTCCCTCCATGTTACTGCGTCGTTCAATTAAACACAAATTTGAAATCAATCGTAGTACCATTGATAATATTATGTAATGCTTAAATCTATTCTAATAGTATATTCATTAAAAATTTACTTAGTTCGGTTTTCATCCAGAAGAATGTCGAATGTATTAGTTGTTTTTCCATCGGTGAATGTATTTGTTTTTGATTGGATAAAAACAAAAGTATAAATGTTATTATTTGTTGTGGATCATCAGATGAAAAAATTTCTTACAAAGTTGAATCATTTTGATAATTATTTACGTAAAGTAAACAACAAAATCAAACTAGCGTCTCCTATGAATCAATGCGTAATGAAAACTTAATGTTTCTCACGATAATACTTCCGTGTAGCTGTAGTTATGTACGCTGTTTTAGTTCGGTATCATAGACAAATTCAGCCTTCATCTAGTTATGCTGGGTTTTGAATTAATAGAACACAGCAAAATAATCAACTGTTTAACTGACGTGAATCAGAGACATGATTTTACAAAGTTTATATTGATATGATCAAATTTTTATTGAACTTATTGTTCTACTAATGGTAATAGTTCTAAACGCGCATTGTAACAGTAACTTATATGATAGAGTATCATCAAAAAAATGTCCATGAATCTACATAAAATAAATGAAACTTATAGCGAATCGATGCAGTTTTAATGTTGAAAGCACAGAATCTGATTGAATGACAAAATACCGCAAAAATTAACAGAACAAATTTGTAGAGTTTCATCAATGCTTTACGATGTTTTGTGATACTTTGACTGTTCTTAGAGAAATAGTTCAATCTTACAAAATTCGAGAAACTTTGAGCAAGAAAAACTGAAACCATTAGCAACCTTGTCAAATTCATGGATCTGTATAAATCTGAATATTAGACATTGATGATGAGGCGATCATATTTCGAGATGATAATTTAACATTTCGAAGAATGTTATTGATCAATTTTGCTTTATTTGTGTAGATTAAACTGTTTTCCTACATTTGATACTATGTTTCACATTATAGAATACATTCAAGTCGTACTCATTTCTTTGAAATCCAGTTTTAGACTAAAACTGGTCTATTGATAATTTATCCTTGACTAGATTTTTAAATCGAACGAACGATTTGTTTCTTAAAGTGATGGGAAAGGTGCAATGAATAGATTCAAGTAGCTGTCAGTAGCTAACAATATATGTTGCCAAGATTTAACTTCATGAAATAAACTATAGGCTGAAGAAAGAAGCATATCGGATATGAATCGTTTGATGAAATGAAAATGATTACTCAACAAACATAACGAATATTATTCATTAAATATTCTGCTTTATAAGAAAATGCATTCAACTGCAAACATTTAGCTTGATGAGAAAAACGTTTTTCTTCTTATCAGGCTAAAATATTTTTCAACGACCGATACAATAATCATTCAATCTTATTGCATTATGCTCTTAAAAACATCCTTTCTTCAGATGATAGACACTGTCTGTATATACAGAATCACATGTCTTGATTAATTATCTATAATTTCGATTAAATTGTCAAAGATAATATCAATCAATCAATGATTGTCAAAAATTTTCAACCGCTCTTCTCCATAGTTGTAGATCAACTCATTATGCAATCGAGTTGTGCAGGATTATTTCATGTCGATAGAAGTTTTAATTTGTGTTTGTATTAAAATTTCGATAGAAAGTTTTAACACGTTTGTCCTATCTTGTTAGCAAATAAAACAGTGGCATGAAAAATATAGAAATCAGCAAAAGAAATGAATCATTCAAAACATATTGAGTAATACAATTATTTAGTAAAGTATGTTGTCTTACAGGTGACTCTATACGATTTTGACTATTCATGTGCAAACCTTTCTATATTTTGTTTATTCAGGAGTAATCTCACTAATTTAATACTGTAGGCGGTACGGATCAATTATATAAGTATCACAATATTTTGACGTATTAGAAAATTACACTAGAAAAATGTATTATATCGATACAGTGAAGTTTGGAATTTTTTCAGCGAATATCGATATCAATTAAAACGGCAACCAAAGGAAATCTGTGTCAGTGTCATTTAGAACTCTAGTCTATCTATCACCAGTATTTCAGTATTAACTTAAATGATGTATTTCGACGGTCACGTGTGAATATTAATATTCATTCAACGTGAACAAAATCCAGGTATCTGATCAACAAAACAACAAACAAATAATCTTGATTGTAAATCCAGGATGCATATTCAAATAGCAGACAGCCTTTGTATTCTTGATCCAAGCTGCTTTCTAGGAGAATAATGAGGCCTTCGTTTGATTTTAGTTTTTAGTAAAGTTGAGCTTTCTTTCAAAGAGACAGAGATTTATGCTCTTTAAATTATCGATGTATGTACGAATAACATTCAGTGACATGATGTTTCAATGATTCTACATAGATTTTGTCAATAGAAACTAAGATGATTTCCTATTATTGAAAAAGATTCGCTAAACATCTAGCCATAATATATCGGTTGTACACTAATCAACTAGTACGTATGTAGAGAAATCATCACACGATGTAACAGTTATCAAGTCATATGGATCTAGAAGCTTATTGGATAAGTAATTCATCTTAAAGCGAACGCTTATCTGATTGTATTCTACGTGAATTGTTGTTCCACTTAAAAACTGACCCCAGTCTTCATATCCATTTCTGCAAGATTTTATTAGAATTAAAGTGAAGGATTGTTTTCTGTAATATTGATTACTGTGTTTTGTCTGATGCACATTCGATTTCTTTGTTTTGTTTCTGCTATTCATGAAATAGCTCGAACTACGACAAATTTTGACAAATAAATACATGTATATTTTGAACAAACTTTTTCTCATTATAAATAGTAATAAACGATAGAAAACAGTCTTTCTAACAAAAATATTCATCACACGCGGGTTAATACAGCATTTGAAAAGGCACGATTTGAATAGAAACTATAAAATAAACCAACAATTCAATTTGAAATTATACATAAAATAATGTTTACAGCAAACTTCGCGCAGTTACTGATTTTTTCTGTTTTGAATGTTTGAATATGATTTCTGAGTGACCTCTTCTACATTCGGAAACGATTTTTTTTCTAGCACACAAACAAACAACTAATACCAATCACCACTCGCTAAACTATAGCCACAAAACCAATACTGAATAAACAACGAAAACATCGAGTCATGAGAGTACGAGAATGGTTACCTGAAATATATTTTATCCACTATCCATTATCTTCCATACAAATGAAACCTATTTCACAATAAAAAATTTTCTTTTCTTTTCTTTTCTCCGCTTTGTCACTCTTTTTGTCTCTTGGTGGTTTTTTTTCTTAACGATTCATTATTTGACACATGAATCAAATTTAGCAAGAAGGTAAAGAGAGAAATCGTTCGACCGAATAAACACCATCATTTATATTTTGGTCCATACTCTGCCCTCCCCCCCCCCAACCGCCCCTATCCGTTTGCTTTAGCTCCATTCATCCATGATCAGTTGGGCCTATATAAACAGTGATTCTCAAATAGATTATCTTCACTTTCTACCTACGTCAGTATCTAGTGTATTCACATCAAACCCACAGCAACAACAATGGCTAACGCTGCTTTTCAACAAGCTGATCTCAACCACGACGGTGTTGTCAATCTCGGCGAATTCAAGCAATTCCTCGGTACGTTAATACTGTTCTATCTTCGTGTTCATGCATGTTAATCACATGCGTATACTATTACTATTGTAGGTGCTGGTGCTGGCGGTTCTGGCTCTAACTGGAATTCAAGTGGTAGCTGGGGTGCTGGTGCTGGTGCGGGTGCTGGTGGATCAAGCTACGAATATTCATCATCAGGTGCTGCTGACCTCGGTGGCTCCTATGATGCTTCGTACTCTGTAGGTGGTGGTTTCGGTGCTGGTGCTGGTGCTGGTTCAAGTGGCTTCTCATCATATTCGAGTGGTTCTGGCTTCGGCGGTGGAGCTGGCTACAGTGGTGGTGCTGGCTTCGGTGGTGGTGCTGGTTTCTCCTCTGGTGGATCTAGCCAAGTACAATATGCTACTGATGCCCAAGGTCTCTTCATTGACTCAAACCCACAAATCATCACTCGTCAAGCTTCTGGTGGTGCACAAACGTACACACAAAACATCAAAGTTCGATTCCTTCAACCACCACCAATCCCACCACCAGGCGTAAGCTATCTTCATCATCACTCGTGTGTTGTATCACGAAATACTATTTTCTTTCTTATTCTAGCCACTCATCATCAAAGAAGTGCGTCCACCTCAACCACCTCCACCACCACCACTTCGCATCCGTCAACAAGCCCCATCTCTCCCACCACCACCACCACTCGTTCTCCGTGAACGACCACCTCAACCACCATCTTCAGTCGGTCCTCAAACTGTCATCCGTCGTCTACCTGGTTTACCAGTTCCACCACGATCAGTCATTATCGAACGTCTTCCACCCCTCCCACCCAAACCACGTGAGTACTTAAATTCACTTTCTTAATTAAGTATTGTTCCAATGTTGACAATTGATTTCAGGTGACATCATCATCGAACGATGGATTCCATACGGAGGTCAAGGTAAACGAAAGACCATCGTTCAACGCGCTGCTGGTGCTCAATCATACCCAGCACCACGTAACGTCATCATCCAATATGAAGCACCCCAAGTTCGCGTTGTTCGTCAATTCCAAAACCTTGGTGTTGTTTCTGCTGACCCAGCTGCCTATGTTCAACAATACGGTGCTCAACTTCTTGATGCCTCATCACTTCTTGCTCAAGCTCGTGCTGCTGGTGTCGTAGAAGATATCGTACGTTCATTATCATATTTCTATAACGTTATATGCAGCCATCGGCTTTTCGTTGTATTTTTTTAGTCAGCTCCAAGCGGTGGTGCTTCTGTCGGCTTCGGTGCTAGTTCATACGGATTTGAATCAGTGGGTGCTTCAGCTGGTGCTTCAGCTGGTGCTTCAGCTGGTTGGGACAGTGGTGCTAGCTTCGGTGGATCATTTGAATCATCAAGCGGATGGGAAGGTGGCTCTAGTGGATGGGAAGGTGAATCTAGTGGATGGGAAGGCGGTGCCGGTTTCGGTGGTGCTAGTAGTTGGGAAGGCAGTGCCGGTTTCGGTGGTGCTAGTAGTTGGGAGGGCGGTGCCAGCTTCGGCGGTGCTAGCTTTGGTGGATCATCAAGCTTCTCATCAGGCGGTGGTTTCGACACCAATGAATTCAGTTAACTCTTTGGTAAGTAATCTTGCTGATACATATAATTTTTCATAAAAGCTATTATTAAACGATGTTCTTCTTTTCGCAGGTGGGCATTAGGAAGGAGTTGGTGACGCATTATCTGACAAGAGTATTAGCTTATTAATTCCCTATTATATATTCAACTGACTTAATAAAAATTCAAAGATCTAAAACTAGTTCTTTTTAACATGAAATAAGTTCTATTGTATAGCGTTATATTGATTGTAGTTTATTTTTGACTTCATACTTAATACTTTTGCTTTGAATTGTCTTAGAATATTTTTTTTCTATGTTGACATGTACTGTTTCCCTTTGATTTTCCAAAATATAAGATAAAGCTGCATTTAAAAGAGTTTCTTATTAGCTGGAATCATTGTGCGTTCAATATTTGGCAAGGAAAAATTGATGTTTAAAATATTTTAAGTTGTGCATGAAGAATTAATAGGCCTGGGATTTGTCAAATGTACCATGTTTTCTACTTAGTGTTTGCATAACTTCGTAGAATTTATCAAAATTGTTCGCTCCCTATGCGATTCATTTGTGAGAAAGATAATATACTTTCTTGTAAGGTGAACATTGTTGACTTTACAAAACAAGAGCCGTTTTTGACTACTCAGGTAGAAGACGCACGGCAAGAACCTGCCGGATCCCGTGTTATTCCCACGATTTCTGGAAGCGGGTTTCCAAAATCGGTTTCGGCTCACTTCCCACGAATTCCGGGCATCGGAACGTTTCTACGGATACGGTTACCCTTTCCTACACGGGTTCCATCGAAGGAAAAGACCGTTTTCAAGCCCGAAGCACGTACGGTCCAGATCCGACGGTTTCCGGAACGGATATCGGTAACGGATAAAACAATTTTCCCATTCGGACAGAACATGGCCCAGATCCGATCGTTTCCAATAAGTTCACAAAAACTCATCGGGTCGTTTCCCAAACAGCGCTAAATACTCCGACTTACTGAGCAAAGCTTTCCGTATTTCAAAGCCAACTTTTCGCTTTTTTTTAAAAACAACATTGGGAACACCAGAAAATTCACTGGGAAGAAATAAACTTCAAGAGAAACACCCTAACTTTTTCTGTAAAAGTGTTTTTGTCGCAGAATTAGGAATTTTAGGTCGGAAGACCTCAAAATTAGATTTTTAGACTTTTGCATTCCGAAACGCTATGTGTAGGGATACGCACATGTTAAACACCACCGTTTTGAAATTTTGCTGAGTCTTAGGTCTCAAATAACCTAAGATTTTAAAATTATTATCAAAGAGACTTGAAATACACACTAATACACTGAAAACAATAACACTCCTACTAACACATCTAAAATGTTCCCGCGAATACATAAAAGTTTAAAAACGCATCCATTTTATTGACACAGTCCTTAAACTGTAGTATTTAGACAAAAGACTTCTTTAAAGGTCTTTTTTCGTAAAATACTGATTTCAGTATCTAGGAATGATAAAAATGAGAATTTTTTCCCTGGAAAGTCTTAGAATTTGGTTCTTTATCAATTCCACTCAAACAAAATCTGAAAAATCCTTAAAATAAAGGTTCTAGAAAAAAGGTTTTTGAAGACTTTCTTAAGTCTTTTTAGAGAATTACTGATTTCAGTAGGGAGGAATGCTAAAGATGAGAGTTTTATATTTAGTGTTTTTTTTTCTAGTGGAGGCCTGATTTTTTAAGCTTAAATAATCTTCAAAAATTTGGTCGGAAGACGGTCGATTCCGACTGTTTTCCGCTGCTCGTTTATCGGAGTATCGTTTTTTCCGGTTGAATCCTGGTGAAACTCGCTATTGTTTCGGTAGGTTCCTGGATGATCCGAGTTATTTCCATGAAATTTCGGATGTCTGCAAGTGGCCGGAATATTCAGGTTCCGGGTACGAATAATTCCGGCTGGAATACTGCTTCCATGTTGAGGTGGTTTTTCCGGCCGGAAGAAGCCGTAAAATATCCCGTTTCAGGCAGGATCCAGGCTCCGGAACGAACGGCTTGGGTTCAGTGCAATGTACATTTCTGTCTTTTAAAACTCATTAGTATGAACTAATAAAACTTGTTCAAATACAGTTGCATCCACAGTAGCACTGGAAAACCATGGTTTAAATCATCATCTCATCACAATAACATATTTATCGTTCAAGTTTTATTTCCCAGAATGATTGAATTGAACTGTATGAAAATTTTAGAGTAAAACTAATCGAAGTTCAGTTTCTTCACGAAAATACCCAATGAACACGGCACATCAGAATGTTTATTTCTAGTTCCATAGCCAGAAATTTTTGGAGGGAGAGATTAAATTTTTGAAGGGTATGGGTAACTGTAACTATGGGTATGGGCCTGGTTTTAGGTAAGAACGTGATGGGAGGTCGGGGTCGGACATGAATGTTGATTGTCCTCGTATGGAGAAGACTCTCATGTAACCATATTCTTCTCTCTCTCTCTCAGCATCCATCGATTGAAAAAAAAACATTAAGTAAGAAAAAGCTTTTGGTTTTTGTTTGACATTCTATCGAAATTTCCATCAGACATGAGCACAATTCATTAACTGTAGATTTAGCCTGGTTGTCCCGTTACATTTACTTTTGGTATCTCTTCTATGTGTACAAAACATATGCATAAAACGGTAGGGACTGTAAATGTTTGATGAATATGAAAGGTAAAGTAGGATTCGATATTGTTTTATAACATAACTAGATATCAAAATGAATGCATGAAACGTATTAACTATGCTCTAATGTATTTTTTAGTCTAAAAACTAGTTCGATGCATATTTTCACACAGAAGTACCTATCAACATCAGAAACAGTGTTTGAATAGTAGTACACCCACCTTTATGAACAATGTTTTTAAAAAATAAAACATGTAAGAAAACTTAAAAAAGATCGGCACTGGTCAGTACACAATCTTTTACTTGACTGACTTTGATGAGATGTTGACTGTTATTGGTTACAACTCTTGTATTTATACACTTGTATATACGTAGATATAAATAAATGAAATCAAACTGTTTCAAGTTAGATCTTCTACAGAAAAAAATTTCTTTTCATGTAATGAATAATTCATTTTAACAACCACAATAATTAAACTACAGCTGAACGAATACTTCGAAAAAACAATGAAAAATATTTATTGATAAAATAGAGAAGAACACAATATCGGTATCAATAATCGTCTTCTTGCACCTAAAATAGAATAATCATATCGAAAGGCAATACATTTATATAATTTAGCGCTATCATTGATAGGAAAATCATAAAAAGCATAAAGTCGATCTAGATATCAGTAATCTTTATGTAATTGAACGTATACAATAAGCAAGAAAATTTACCATAGATATTTCTCATAGCTTAAGGCTCTTTTCGATGCTGTAATACTTTATCACTCACTGCAGTGGTCCCTTATCTGACAAAGTTAACTAAGGAAGAAATTGACGGTAAGAAAAGGAATAAATATTCTGTGTTGTCCAATTAAATATACCGAGTGAAAGACACGAGTATCTACTTTTAAATAAAAAGAAAACTAAAATGTGTAAATAAAAATAAAATATTTACAACAAGCAATGGACTAAAATGAGGTATCTCACAGATATTCAAATGGATGAAACTGTTTACGTCAGATTGTAGAAAAACATAGAGAGGGTGGGATTTCTGTGCCGGTCAGAGACCGAAAGAGAAGCGATATTTCAAAGCATGAGTCTAAATCGACCAAACTTGAATTCGAATTCGAACTCGAATCAGGCTATCACGGTTCGACCCAGGTCTATGACAATTCTGAATTCTGAATAGTCATCTTGTATACTCAGCCAATTACTGTCGTCTCTTTCAAACGAGTCATTAATTCAAGTGTAATCAAAGCAAGTAAATGTCAAAAATTAAACTACAGATTTACAGCTTGATTTTATGCCTTGCATTAACTCTTGTCCAGCTTAACGGAATACGGTTCCGGAAACTTCAATCCATTCCGTTCTCTTGTGTGGGTGCCAGGTGTATGTATGTATGACTTTTTCTAATTCTAACCCATAATCAAGTCCAGGCTCAGACCCAAGCTTGTGCATTGACTTTTGCTATTGGATTATAGCTCATACTTCAAGAAATATAACAGAGAGTGTGAAAGAAAGTGAAAGCCACGTCGGAAAAGGTAATTAAGAGTACGGCTTGTACTTCATAGGATCATTATACGCTATAGAATTACGGAAATTTTCAATATTTCAGAAATGTCATTGTATACTTCCATTTTCAGAGTTGTCAATTGTTGCGAAATGTCGAAAGAACTTAAAATCTGACAGAAAGCCCCTCATGTGATTTTCTGACTGAAAATAAACAAAGCCAAACTGAATTCACCGACTTTCTGCGAGATCTTACTGAAAGAAGGTGTTTTGGGTGTGTGTCTCTTTCTTATAGTAGGCGATATCGGCACCCACATACTTTCATACTCGCAAGCAGATTCTCAGTTCCACATGATGAAGCGTAACCTTTTCGTTTCAGATTTATTCGATTTTATTTTCTTGAAATCAAAGGTAAACTATGACAAATATCTATATTTAATCAATGACGCATTTACAATTGCCGAATATAATTTCGATATTCTCTGAATAGATTTTTCGTTTATTTCCAATATTTGTTTATTCAAGATTAATATTAAAGCGTATGCAAGTTGGAGTAAATGAAAACAGTATTCAATACCAAAATAAACAACTAAAATTAAGACACAAAAAACAAAAACGAACATGATAAAAATCCACCTGGTATCAATCAAATTTGCTTTAAGGTCTCATCTTGCTACTCGATGCATGAATAAGACAAGAGAGTAATATAACGTCAAGAATTTTATTTACACGAGAAAAGAACAATTAAAATTGAAGATAACGCATGAAGGCAATATCAGTAAAATACGGAAGAAATAGAAAATATGAACTTGCAAGAAGTTCACAGGAATAGCTTATTCGTACAACAATTTTTATTTGCGTGATCATTTTGAATTATGAGTTTCTTTCTGTAGAACTCTAACGAATACCATCTCCGTCTATTAGTGTATGTGAGTTCGATGAACTTGTTAGAAAGACATTAGATTTGGAGAAATTTCCGATTGATAAAGTAAAGTCTACACTTTACATACGAATGCTTGTAAATTTTTTTCTAAGCGCCAAGGAAAGAAATTTTCTTCGACACTTTAAAATTAGTTCAGTCATTATTGTATTAGTATTTCTGAATCTATGCTAGAGTTAATATATAAAACTTCCTATCTTCTACCTGTTCCAGATGAAATCTTTTGAAAATTTTCTTTCACTCGCCCATTTGCAATAAAGCATGTATTGAAAAAGTGTGCGATTCAATCTTTCTAACACCTCTATATAATCTATTGTTGCTCGAATATTAGTATTTTCTCACGTAGAATATCTTGGACCTGGATGCGCTTATTTTCTAAACGAATTCGCTTAGATTAGATTTCCAATGTTCTCATGCCAGTTTCCGATTAGAACTCGACGAGCTCTAACTTACAGACACTTTCTTAGATTATGTACATGCTTATATTGACTCCAAACCTGGTAAGCATTGCTAGGGTGTGGGTGTAGATATCTCTCTCATCTGCTTACAGCCAGACTGCACACCCATGTCATGAATACTAAGGTAAACTATTAGATTCAAACTATCACATTGTATACATGTAGTCTTTCTGTTTCGAATATACCTGACGATGAATGAGTGAACTCTAATAGAAGCCAGCTAGTTGAATGGGGCTTGAAGTCCATGCTTTCAAAAAGACAAAGCCGGTTGTGGGAAGGGTACGGAACAAAGGTACGCTATTTGTTTCACTTATTTTCAAGAATTGGCTACTCTTGAATATGCAAAAATTAGTAAGAATCTTCATTCTGCTTGCATTATAACTTGTTAAATTTAACAAGAAAAACATTTCTAAAATGTTAATCAGCATGGAAAATACACTCTGCAGACGAAGTAGCACCCCGTTATCCGAGAATGCTTGTCTAGCATTGTTTTGCGCAGAGGAGATGTTCTGTTTTTTTTCTATTTCAATCGATCTAATCCCGATACAAGTAATGAAATGCCTGTAGAGAAAAGAAAGTAACTCGCGTCCTGTCATTCGTATTTGGGATCAAATTAAATCGCGCTGTTTCAAACAAAATATGCTGTCATCTCCTTTTTCGAAACACAAAACTCTCGGTGAAGACATTCCGCAGAATTGAATAGGGTTTACCCATTTCTGGTTTGAGATTTCTGAGCTTTTTGCAATTGATATGTTAACAAAAATATTTCAAGCTCATTACATAAATAACAGCGAAGATTTTAAAATACTTCATTATCTCATCTTTAAAACTTGTATTAGTTTTCAAAAAACTTCAGTCTGCCTCTTTTAACGAACTTCGATGTAATGAAACAAATAACAGAATTTTAATATTTAATGGCAGATTATAGACCTATTCGACTAGAAAAGTCTTTTGATTTCAATAAGACAGCCCTTTTCAAATACATCAAATCTCAACGTTAAGTAGCCACTAAATGGAAGCAGCACCCAATCATTTTTAACTACAAATTAATAATGTGACTGACAAAGTATGAGTACTGACACCAAATTCCGTGCCAGTTAGTGACTCATGAAATCGGTTGATAGGATTGAGAACATTTCCTAAATTTGATACGATATTGATCAATGAAAAATGCAGTGCTGGTATAAACAACCATTCTGTTTCATCCCACATAGATAATCGTGCGCCAGCGTAGTTGAAACAGAGTTCTTAGATTCAACTTCATTCAAACACTCACACCCTCTATTCACGATTCTATTTGACGTCAGTCTTTTTTATAATCATGTTCGAAATCATCAGTTCAATAGATGACTATATCGATATATATATGGCATGAGTAACTCAAATTACAATGCATTCAAACTCGACAATAATCATAGTTTCTTGAATTCAAGTATTTAGATCATAGTTTGAAATTGATAAAAATTTGAAATCGTTACAAGTATTTGAAAATTCAGATAACTCACATGAAAATAATGCTTTTTATTTGTGTAGTATTGAAATCTAACTTCATTCATAATTTTATTTTCAACTATTCCATGATTATAGTCATGTATTGAATGAACTGTTTCACATTGATCCATTGCTAGACTTCATTCTTGCCGAATTAAATTCTTAAAATAGACTCGGAATCAAAATTTTGCTACACAACGTTCAATTCTTCATCCATCGAAAATTTCTAATCAATAAGAATAATCAAAGTTCTTTGTTTTCTATTTGAATTATAGTTATATTGTATACGTCAAGCAATTCATTAATTGATAGAGGTAATTTTCTTTGCTCGTATAGAAGAAAAACCCATGTAAAATTCATTTCATCAATGAGTAGTATCTGTATGTACTATTGCTCTCTGTCGATACAGAGAATCGAGCAAGATGATCAAAATGATAGAAGGAATTTAAACAAATTCATGCCACTAATTCGATTACTTTCGCTTGTTGGTTAGAAAATCTCTGTTGGCATTGAAGTGTGCTTCAATTCACCAAGATGTTTTACCGCACTTATTTAATCAAATGAAAAGATTACTACGGGATCTCTTCATGATGTAATACAAGTAATTCAGATTGATTAATCTTTTGAATGATATCGAGAAATCTATGAAGAAAAAAGTATATATATATAAATACATAGTTCATGCAACTTAGGATTCTTCGATGCGAAAATAATTTGACTCTTCATTAAATCGACTACAACTTAAATATCATATATTAACAATGTACGTTACAATTGAATTTACAAAACTAATGTCAAAATAAATTCAATTGAAAAGTACTGCATTCATTTACCACGGCAAACTTACATTGACTCAATGATAATAGTGTAATTAGAAAAACGAAAACTGAAATATTTTACACCTTCATTTATCTTACTATATAATTAGTATGTTCATTCATATTGTCATCGTATACACATATTGTTTGAACAATACATTGAATGGATCATTTTATGTTGGATAGAATAGTTAAGAAGTTTTAAACAAAAAGCTATCGAATATAATCCTCGATAATCCTCGACAATTGATTCTCTTTATCGTATTTAAATTGATCTTCTTGACAAGAGACACATAGAAAATGAAGATAAATAGTGAATGATAATTGTCACTTTAAGAATTAATTTAAATACTAGAAAAGACTTAACTGAAAGCAAGCTTTTATATTCTAGTGATATTTTTTTGTGTTTTTTTTCTGAATAATTGCATTTTCTTGTATACTCTCATGGACATAGAAAATGACTTCTTTTGTTTTCTTATTTTTTTTTTGATTACAAACAAATAAAACCTTTCATACACTTCATTTATACAGACATCAGATAAACTCTTGATTGGCTCATTTTATATGTGCGTGTCTTTATAGACGACCTTTGTCCATCACTTCACACTCACTTTTTGCCATTTTCATCTTTAATTACTTTCACATATACATCATCAAAACACTCCATCATTTTCTTTTCTTCTCCTTTTCATCACTATATCTTACACTTTGTTGGCCCGATGTCTTTGTGTAGACACATATATACATATACATATATACATGTAGTCATACTCACTCAAACACTCATTTATTCTATCGGTGCTTAACCGAAAAATATCACTTGGACAATGCCCCTCCACTTTTATTACAATCAATATCCCATCATTTTCATTGCCGGTTACATGCATCAAACTTTCGATTTATTCGATGTGCTCTTTTCGTATTGAATATTAAAGTCGGACTTGATTTTGATATATGAACACAAATGCAAGCAAGACAGACATATCGTCACATTCTTATCATCTGACACAAATCGTGATTTGATATTGGTATCGTTTCACTGAATATCGCGAACAACGTGCAATTCTTTTTCGTATTCTCTCTTCTCTTATAAAGCTTATCGTCAATAAAACATCAATAATTGAATGAATCCTTGAATTAAACAAGTTTATACAACAAAAGAAAAGAAAACTCAATCGAGTAAGTCTGTTGTATTAAATTGATACTATAGAATCTTGCTTGACTTTCTTTTGTCAATACATGCATTTAAAAAATCATTTTCATAGCTCGTTTTGAATAGAAATAGAAGACCGCTTATATTTAGATCATAAAAATCAGTTGGCGCAATACATATAAAAAAAATTACTCTCATTTTAAATAGGAATCATTTGCCTATCATTGAAAACAAAACGATGGGTAGTCTCTTTTTTTTCCGCAAAGTTATAATGACTAAACAATACGTAGCAAGTAATAATGATTAATTATGCCATATTAAGATGGCTACTTTTCTTATTTCTTTTTATATTGAACTTGATTAGAGAATAATATTATTTGTTTTCAAAATGTTTTATTTTCACTTACAAGGTATGCGATAACGAATAATGATGTTCTTGTTTTCTATCTTCTTCTTGTTGTCACGTTTTTTTTGGCTTTCTTTTATATCGTTTAGAAAAAAAAAGAAGAGAAAATATTGAGGACACCAGCTACGTTTCGTTTTTTATTTGTCTCAGTAGTGAATCGCCATATACACCTCGTCTGTGTGTTACATTTGTGTTTTTCTTTCGATGTTTTTTTTTCTTCAATGATATGATGATGGATGCGCACAATACGTCTGTCGATTACTTATGTATGACAATTTATTTTTCTATTTGCATATGTTAGATAGTTTCTTTATAAACATAAACAACAACGACATGTACGATATTGTAAAATATAAGGTATTGAATTACTTGCAGCTATTGCTTATTCTTCATTATATATTTTTAAGTTATACTCTGCATTTTGTTTTGATTCGTTTAATCGAAGATTATGAAATGCATATCAGTAACGTACAGTGTTCACTGTATTTCATTTGAAATGAGATGCACCATGAAAGCAATTCTTATTGTTGACATAAACGATTTTCAATCAATTATGTGTGGCTAGGTGTTGAGGGAATTCGAATAACTACTCTTCGTTTTCTCTTCTCGAGCAATATTCTCTTGCTTCATGTATATGTGCATTTTGCAATTTCTTTGTATTAAACATTCAAGTGATTTGAGTATGTATGAAAGATGAATAATTATTACATGAATTAAAATTCAAACTGAAGAAGATAAAGTAAAACATATTTTAAGATATGAAGATAATCTAATAACTTCTTATCGTAAAAAGAAAATATACATTATTTTAAAAGCGTACGTTTGAATAGGGAGGAAAGTAACCAACGAAAATTGGATGTAAATTAGTATAATAAATGTCGCTCGAATATTCTTTTGTCTTCTTCTTTTTTTCTTCTCTATCCTTTTTCTGCTATGATATAGGTCTATGATGGGTTCTTGCACATCAACAACACGACATCGGCAGAAAGATCATCAACGATTGCATAAACGAATAACGTCAAAGAACTCGATTAATCTTGACAATAAGCAAAATCCGCCATTATCCTTACCTCTTTTTCAAAACCAACAATTTCAACGTCCTCAATCTTTATTATCGAATTTTGATGTTCAATCGTCTTGTTACAAAGATCCTATCGTTCATTCAAACAATACGAATAGTTTAATACAATTATATTCACAGAATATTAGCAACAATAATTCTATTAGATTTAGTTGGATGTCATCGTCCTCATCATTTATGTCACACGTTCCAACACGTATCCCCGTATCCAAAACTCGACACCCTAGTCATCAAACAGCAACATCATTGAATGGATCTGTACCATCTAGAAATGTGACTAGTAAAAATAGTACAGCAACTAAGCAAACAGGTAACGTGTTCTCGTTGTCGTTATTCTCTTCGACAATTCCTAGGAAAGCTAGTATATGACTCATGACAAGAAAAAAAATTAATTCTGCATTTTATCGTCGACAGCCACGAGCGCTCTTTTTCTTTTTTTCTTTTCTTGCCTTCTTCCATGCTAAGCTTTTTTTCCTATTGTCCCCTTCCGCCATTTTCTGACTACTATTCTTTTTTTTATCGCAGAACGAAGACATGGAAAAAAAATTACTATAATTCATATGAAGGTTAACATTTATCGGTCGACATTTTCTGTTTTTTTCTCTTGTTATTGATCTATTTTCTCTAACATTCATCGTTCAAACATTGTTTGTATACTTGCTATTGTGTTCAATTTACAGACTTCACTCGACCCATAATGTCAACAGTAAATCGTGCACCACATCCATCTTCTATACAACATAATACACAACCACGTTTCGGTTTCATACCACGCCCAACTGTATCAAATACTTTACAACCAACACAAACATCATCACTAACAGCACGTAGTCGTTCAATTAGTCCATCGTCAACAGCGAGTGTTAATTCTTCATCAACAACTACTTCTCAGCGCGCAACAAAATATCAAACAATACCAAAACCAACATCAAATCGATCTACTGTTTCATCATCAAATACAAATCATGTAGCGAAAACAAAATTGATTCCTCCTTGCCATAATACGAACAAAGATTCATCAGCAATAAAATTGTCAACAACGAATCGTTTACGTTCAAATGTATCCTCACCAATGTCGACACCTCCTATTCAACCTTCAAAAGCAAATGTTACTGTTATTCGTGATCGCTATAAAACTCAAAAGCGTATGACTTTTTACTCTCGACGTCCATCTGAATCGAATTCATTGAAATCACCATTAGCTATTAAAGAAGAAAAACATGAACATAAATCTACCAATGAACAAACAACTGATATTTCTCCAGTCAAAAATCAAGTAAAAGCAAACGATCTTATTTTTTTTGTGTTGTTTTCTTCAGTTTTAAATAAGATAATGTTTTTTGTTTTTTTTTCTAGAATGATGATTTCAAAATTGAATCCTCTCAACAAGTGTCAAGTTCACATGGTGATTCTGCATATGCAAGTATAACATTAGCTTCGAATCGTGTACCATCGGCACAAAATTCACAAGTCAATCGACAACGACAACGTGTTTCAAGTACACAATCATCATCATCGCATTTATCGGATGTATTGAATAATGATGCATTTCTTGATGATGACAATTGTAGTCTAAAATCAGATGATTTAATATGTGATTACGATGATACATTGACACTTGAATCTATTAGTAAAAAGTAAAATAAAAACATATAAATATTTCATACCCCCCACATATTTATACTTCTTTACTTATTTGTAAGTGATCGAACCGATTCAATATCATCAACGTCATTATCCATTGAAGCAAACAAAAAACCAATAATGATAACATCGACAACTGTTGTCAAACCTAATATAGCATTATTTCAAAATGTGTCTAAAGATAATCGTTCGACAAATGTAATCAAATGTTCAACAACTGATAAAATCAATGCTAATCTTCGAGAGTCACTTGATGAATTAACTGAATTGAGTAATCGAATGGACAATATTACTGATAATGAACACAATCGGTATGTGAAATAGATGTTCTTCGACGGAGCAACGCCAAAAGTGAAATGTATTCATTTGAAAATATTAAAGAACGACTCTAGGGACATCTATTATACAGAAAATATATTGAGAGCTGTAGACTACAGAAAATCTTTCGAAAATTGTAATCAAACTCGTCGATTGTCATTGATAAACGTATTGAAAAGGTCATTCATTCGATATGAATGATTTATTAACTGTCAAGTTATTTCCAATCTAATTGTATTAGAAAGTTTGTAAGAAAAAAAATAATAATCGACTTTATGTATATCCAAAGCAAGTAATGACATTTGAATGTCAAAAGAGATAACAAAACTACATTTTATGGCACATTAAACTAGATAGAAGACAGTACATAACGATTAATTGTGATATATTGGTTACAGTAGGCAAACATTTTTCTTTTCAAGACGTGACAGAAATGTACAATAGACTTTCTTGATTGAATCTACTAAATAATTTCATCATTTGTGAGTTATTCAATCTCATTCTTACTATGTCGAAGCAATATTTCCTCGTGTTTTTCTTTCTCTCGATTCCCTGAGTGCCCGAAGTGTTACGTCACGTTATTCTCGATTTATGATATATGTAATTGAATATTTTTCACATTGAACCTTGATATTTTCAGAAGATTATTGACACGATCAGTTTCATTAAAACCACCAGCAAATTCTTTACCACCACGTGAAGATGGTGAACAAATTACGATGGATATCGAATCCTATCGACAAGTGATGAAAGACGTTATGGTTGTTAAAACAATTCTTCATCAACTTGATCGATTATTAAAACATTCAGATGGTACTAGTATGACAGTAAGTTACTTCTTTTCTTTTCTTTTCTTCGATAATTCCAGAATAAAATTTTTTTTCATTATTCAAGGATTCTATGATGGGTTCAATCCACGAATCTATGATCGGTTCAAGACATTATTCAATGAGTAGTAGTGAAATTACTCCTCGTAATCCGATTGATGAAAATTCTTCTTATGATGATTTAGTTAAAGTAATAAAA
The DNA here is from genome assembly GCA_900239685.1 of Rotaria macrura. NCBI lineage: Eukaryota > Metazoa > Rotifera > Eurotatoria > Philodinida > Philodinidae > Rotaria > Rotaria macrura. The sequence continues at coordinate 70,274 of OENT01000345.1, read as the reverse complement.
ATGAATTTTTTTTTTCTTCTTTATTTTTAAATTGAAACGAGAATTGTTTTTCGTTTTGTTCTACAAGGAAATTGTAATATTACGTAAAGAACGAGAACAAGATAAACAAACAATTAAATTATTACAAGACCAAATGGTTTGTTAAAATTAGTTTTTTTTTTCTTCTCTTCTCTTTAATCTCAGTTCGATGGCAATATAAATATATATATGTATATGTGTTTTTTTCCTTTTAGTATAAATATTCGAGTCAAACAAACGTTTAATAATAAACATTCCAATGTGTTCGCTTTTATTGTCACATATCTATTGTCAGTATTTTTATTTTTCTGAATTTCTAAAAAATAAACAATATAAAGAGATGCTAGTGTTTTGTTTTTGTTTTATTTCATACATATAATTATTAACTTACGAGTATCTTAAACTTCAAATAATACTATTATTTCAATAGAATATTCAAAACACTCATCGACTGATTCAATTCGATAATGTATACCCATGGGTGATTATGAACTTTATCCCTTTTGAAAAGCAAACAAATGTTAAATTTCTCAAGAGATGTCACATCGTCATCTTTTGAATTAATATTCACTTCTAGTAGATTTAATGTTCATAGACGTCGGAAACATAAAGAACATAATGATTATACAGAATAAATCTAGACAAAATTATTTGAAACAAGAAAACTCGAGGATTTCGAAAAAGATTGTTCGTTAACCGAGAGAATAAAATGTCAACAAATGCTTAGATGGAAGTATGAGACTGTGATCTTCTATTTGATTTCGAATCGATCTATTATACGAGAACGTTGAGAAATGAAAAGAATACAGTTCTGTCAATGATCGCTGCTTATTAAATATTGATCAGTATTACAAAGCAAACTGTGATCGATAAATATTTGTTCATGTAGAGTTCAATGTGAAGAATTGACATCGATCAGCTAGAAAACGATATCGCATACTCTGTGTTATCGTATGATATCGAATTTTTATATTTCATGAAATCAGTTCATTGAATGTTGGATCTCGATCGAAATAAAAATAGCATATCTAAAGAAACTCTTCCTCTATATATTATCAATACCAATATTGCCCGATGATACTGTTCATAGCTATGGCGATATCACCAATGATGAAGTTATAATAAAAAACAAACACTTTGCTTATTTTTCACACAGAATTTTTCTTAATGAAAACAGTAGATAAAAAAAGTCAATAACTCGACTGAGGTGGTCGGGTCGTTTCACAACTATATACTATCCATGACTGACACTGCTTAAAATCTTACAATATTTAACTGTTGAAATGCTTCTTTTTGTTTACCACTCGGGAGAAACGTCCACATAGTAGGGGTCTCTATCACTTTTCTCACACGACTGATTACTTTATTGTTTAAAATACAGGAGTAGTTGCTGCAGTAATTGATGCATAGAATTTTTCTGATGCAGAATAACATATGAGTGTTGTTCTTCAGTTTGAACTGAAGCATAAGTACATCTAGTGAATAAAAAACAAGTTTCATTCGATTAGATAACACAGGACAAATATAAACATAACCTTTATCTAGTAATTAGTATGTCGTTTCATTTAGCTCTTTAGGATATTACATGTATAGCACTATTAAGCTATGGAAAGAAAGGCTAATTGATAAACGATTAAAAAGCACATATAACACTTCTAAAGTCATTAGTGTTTGGTATTAATTGTTTATGAGTGGAGAGCGCAGCTATTGTACCGTTGTATTCCTGTTTCGTCGAAAATCTAATTGATTTTTCCGTTTCGTCGAAAAATAAAATTACAATGAAAAAAAGCAGAATCAAAACGACCAGCTGAATCGTTTTGATTGTCTTAAACAATTATCTTCTAACCAAGCTGATTAAAAGTAGCTTAACTATCGTAGTGGTGTTTACATTGAGAAGTTTCTATAAATGCACTCAAAAAAAAGGAACTCTTTTCATATGCGATAGTTATTTATCTGAAAACAAAACCATGTTATCTATTGCTTCAACTAAACGTAACAAACGAAATTTAATTCTTGATAATTTTCATTATAAACAAGAGAAAATTGTTGATACGAGTATTTATTGGAGATGTGAAGATCGTTCTTGTCCTGGACGGGCAATACAATATGTAGGAACTCCACCAAGCAACAAAAAACAACATAGTCGTGAAGCTGATCAGAATAAAGGAAAAGTTGAAGAATTTCCACAGAACTTAAAACGGCGCATTGCAGACTCGCCTCAATCAGTGAAAAGAATTTACCGAGAAGAACTAATATCATTATATGCACATTCACCTTGTGTTAGTATGACTTAACCAATCTAATTAAACAGGATATGTTCTCTCTCTCTCTCTCTGTTGATTAAGTTTCACTTTTCGACGAAACATGACCTAATCATTGTACCGTAGTGTGACGAAAAGAAAATGATTATAAATTGTGGTCTGCTCAATCGATTTTAATATCTTTTTTAAATTCATTTTTCAGTTAGAATTGTAGAACTCCTCAGGAGCTTTCAGAAAATTCTTTTAGTATTAGCTATAGACGATGTTTTATGAATGAAAAACTGTTGATAACGAGCATTGAGACACTTTTTCATTTTTGCATAGGCCAACATTAAAATCATTAGGATTTCATTTTAAAGAAATTTCATTGAGTAGTAGCAAGGGAAACACTAAGAAAAAGGTTTGACATGTAAAATAGTTTTATTAAAACAAGTGTTGACTGATTTTGGTGGAAGTAATTTTTATACATTAAGATTGTTGAAGCACGTAGAAATTGGCTGCATAATTTCGTGAATCTCCACTACAGTACATGGAAGTATTAGGAAAATATTGTTTTTACACGTATTCGGTATCATTCTACTTACGACAATACTTACTTTTTCTTTATTATTTAGCTTATTTTTTTCGATTTTCCCCCTAAACGGTTCATTGGCTGTGCTCTTCGCTCACCTATGTTTTGTCATCCATTTTTCAAGTACAATACGTTTGAATGGTTTTTTTTCTATCCGAACGTCTGTGAAAAAATCAATGTTTGCATGATTATAGATTATCCGATGGAAAAAGTATATCACTAAGTTTTTTAGAAAAATCAACTAGTTATAGATAAAATAAAATATTTACAAGACCTGATCTGTGTTATTGCAGTTATGTTCTCTGATGAATAGTTTTTCTTTTTGTAAACAGCAAGTAAATTTATTTTTGAGCAATGTCTGGCAAACAAGACACTAGTAACTCATCCCATTATGAAGTGAAGAAGAAGTAAAATGTCTTCCTACTAGAGACGTAGGAATGAATTCGGAGTAAATATTATAATGTAAAACGCAGAATTTACAGATTATGTATTGTAAAAGATCCATGATACACTAAATAGCTACAACCGTTATTATTTAGCATGCGTAACGTTCATTAAACATAAGAAAGATAAACAAATCAAAGAACGCAACAGATAAAAGCGAACCGATTCTATTCATATGTAATTAAATATTCTGCATAAGCTTGTGCATCATGATATACCACAGTTATATGGTTTCCATCCGTGGTAGTATCAAATCCAAGTGGTGGAGTTTTCATACTGCTATTACCCATGGTCGTTTTTCCAACAAGAACAAGTGAAACGAACATGTGTCGTTTTCTATCTCCATTCGGTGTCGCGTAATTGTGACTGTAAGCTGGATTCGATGAGAAATAAGCACCTAAGCCGTACACCGTACCTATAAACGAACGAAGTGCATATCATGAAATAGAAAAGATCTAGTGGTATGTGCTACCGTTTATTCCAGCAAAGCTTCTATTATAACAAGATTCAACAATAAACTCAGCAGCGTTTTCCGGGCAGCCATGATACAAGCGTTTTTCAGTATTAGTATCGAATCGTTTCTCGAATTCACGACGATGTGCTGCGTACTGTAAATACCAGCGTACATTCTGAATTCTTTCAATATGAATGATTTTCATACAACATCCTTGCATTAATTTAAGAAAAGGATCGGCAATAGATTTGTATTCATCCGTAATATCAGATACGATATATTTTAATGTTCCATCTACTAATGGTTCCCATGTTGAAGGCAATTGTCGAGTGACTAAAAACGAAATTAAACATAGAAACAATATACTATTGTGCGATGTGCATAATAATATAGTTCAGAAACGCATCCTTCGTCCAAAGCATCATATTGACGATTGTTTCGAATATTAGTTCAGTTTAGTTGTGATGTTGAACCTATCAAATTTTCGCAGTTCAATCTTTACTCAAATTAATATATCATTCTTTCGTCTATTAAAATAAATTAAAAGCAGGTCTCGCAGCGATACAACTTTCCTGATATTTTTAAGGTGTCCTGATTATTCAAAGTTTATCTCCAGAAGTCCACATAGATGTCATTTTGACGTGTTATTCGGTAATAATCAACGTTTCTTAAAATTTTTATGGAAATATGTATTAAAATTTTTCCATAAAAAGAAAGATTGTAATCAAATTATTATTTACTGTGTCCACTGTTTTCTTGTAATCAGATAGAGTTTCAAAAAATTCCGAATTAATTGATTTTTGAAAGCAACTATTTTATTATTAGGGATTATTACCGGTACTTCGGTGATATGTATGTTATACGGTTCTGAACCATTCGTAGCTGAATTAAATCTAGTGTCCTTTATTTTAACACTTCAGTAGATTTACTAAGATTTTTTGTACACGCATTCATTCGATCATCTATAGCATGGTTATTTTATATATGCAACGAGCACTGATAACAAGAAAAGGAACAGTATGAGTGATGAATAAGGCCTGTTGCACAGAAATGGTTTGAGTGCTAAAAAGATAGGTATTGAATCTTAAAAAACGCGAGAATGTGGATTTTTTTTACTTAATTTTAGGGCTATTCTTCTGTAAAAGATCCATTTTCGGCTAGAAACAAACGCCGATCCAATAGTGATAAGTGCTCCCTCTCCAATGCTGACATACCTAAGGTAAAGAAAACGCATTCACAATGCACATTTAAATATAGCAGATGAAAACAAAACAGCAGAAATCGAAATATGTATTAGAAGAAATATAATCTAGTAATGTTAAAAAGCTATCATTGATGGACATACTTTTGCGCAGCTTTCACCCTGAACAATAGCAGCTGGGATCCCCTGTAAAAGGCATATTCTGAATGAATTAAATTCGGCATTGGAAGATGCCAATCATTCCTATTTTTATATTAGCATACAAGTCTGTGTCAAAACTCAATAATAACTCTGTAAAATTGATTGATATGATTATAGGGAGAGGGTAGCTTCGATCACAGAATTATTTTATTAGAGTTCAAGAGAGCATGAAATGTTGGATTGTGTGAATTGGTTTCACTTCCTCATATGACAAAAACATTTTAATGAAAGATACAATTTTAAAACGATCTATTAACTGGAAAATTTGTTTTCTTAACCCACTTACATGTTGACATATGTACTGTTAGTCATATGTTTCTATAGGTAATATGATCTCGTCTATTTTACACTAGAATAGTGCACATTTATTTTTCCTCAATCTACGTAGAATAAGTCTTGATTGAAGTAGAAAATCTAAATCTACTACGAAGATCGATCCAATTCACGTGTTTCTTAACTTTTAAGATTTCTATTCAACCATACGGGAGTATCTGCGAGGTTCTCGGCTTTTGTTTAGAACATCATAGGATGATAAAATGTGTTCAAAACTTGATAACAGTTATAAGATTTTATTGAAAAGTAATACCGTTTTTCTACGACAACCAACAGTTTATCAAAAAAAAAGACGCCGCAATTTCTGATCTGATCCATGTAGAAAACCAATTGTCAATAATCCAGTTTAATTGCATTTTTTTCATTGAGTTTTTCTTTTTCTCATTAAATCAATCGAAAAAATTTACCTGCAATTTCTAATCCATGATGCAAATGATGTTGAACTTGTATGACGAATAAAATGAAGACAACAAGTAATATTTCTAGCAACATAATTTATCTGTATAATGTGCCTTCAAACGTTGACCGTCGACGACAATAGCACAATCAATGTATGAATATTACCCACAAAAACAAGGTATGAATAGAAGAAATTATTTCACTAAAATGCGAGTCGATTGCCAACGAGACGACAAGAGTAAACAAAACATGAGTCTTGCTTTAGCAAGGCAAAATTCAATAGGAGAACGAGAAAAGCATAAACAAGAATGAGTTATTTGTTGTTAAAAAAATAATAATAGAAACCTTCAGCATAACCTCTTTGGTATTAAAAATGTGAAACACGATCTAGCTATTGTTACTAATTTCTTGAAAACTGTGTCTTTTGATTTATCTAGTGAAAATTATAGCATACAACCATTTATATAATCATCGAGAACTACAATAAAATAACAGTTCATCTATAATAATGGTATCTCATTGGCGTATGGTTTTTGATTGTGTACCGATTATATTTGCCACAGTCTGCGGAGGACTGGGCGCTGCTGGTAAATTTTCTATCCTACGTACGTCAAAACTCAATTTAGATCGTGTTTCACAAAAATAACTGAATTATGCAATAATCTGTAGACAATCATCTTGAAACTATTCTATGTAAATATTCTTTTTTGTGTACTCAACAAGTGAGTACACTCTAGAATCGGTCAGTGTGTCCGGCCGGCCCTTAACATGATAACTCTTCACACATACATTTGATTAAACTGAAATTTTGTACACAGATTTCTCTTATGAGTATCTCGGTTGAGTTCAAAGATGAGAAGGATCCAGCAAGAGATAGCTGAGTTATCGAAAAAATTGTCATTGTTCACCAAACAATTCCTGAGGTGGGGTACAGGGATTCTTTCAAAAAAAAAACTTTTTTTCTCAGAATTATCCACAACGTATATAAATCGACTCAGTCTCTAACGTTGATTCCGAATCTGATATTAGTTTTGAACTAAACCGTAGCTTTCAAACAAAACATAGCCTAAAAAAGGTCTGAAAATGCACAAAAACTGCATCCAGAAACCAAATGCCTAGATATATCTCAGATAACTACTAGTTTTGGGGTTTCCAAAAAAGGTTTACCAAGATACTTCTTCTGTGCACACATTTTTGAATGACTGATTTGTCTCATTCACTTTTTGAAGTACACATTAATCTCGGACTTAAGTCCGAGGTTTTCACATTTATTTACTGTTGATTGTAGTCTCCGATACGATAAAAAAATGAGCATCATCAATTCTTTCACTTTTTTCAAGATAAAAGAAATCCCCACAAACGATATGCACTCGCAACCTTTTTTATTTCAAGTGAACCGTAGCTAAATGTGTTGTTGATTTATGCACATTTCAGAGGGTCAATCTCAATTATTGTCTCGCATATTTTTCATTAGCATAATTATGATCGAAAAGATGCAAATAGACGTAAGCTCACAAAAAATAACAAATTCAGAAGAAGTAGACAGGCGTCTTACAATACATCTGTAGTAAAGCCTGCATTTTCTCGAACTGAAAATTCTGGGTAGAAAATCAAAGGTTAACAATATGTTCATAATTGCCCATGTTGTTGCTGTATTCTTCTTCACGTACAACGAATGGATGTTCTTTTCGTAGTTGAGGAGTAATCAAAATTTGCAGCATTACTGATCTTTTTTTATGCTTCTAGAAGAACTGGCTCTTTTTCCAGCAGTAAGGACTGGAATATGATGATAAATGATGATTGTGCTCCTGTTTCAGAAGAGCAGTTGAAGTTTCATAGAAAAGGTAAAATATTTGAGATACCTGATCCGCGCACGGACGATGGTGGCATCAACAGTGTCGGAGATTCACTCGAGATTTACTGTATGTACGAATGAACTTGATTTTGCTTGTCCGGTGAAGCTTGTACGTGGAGAAATAGAGAATCACATGATGAGAATGATAAACGAACTTGTTCTCGAGCAGGTCTGCCTTCGAACTATATGGCTGATGCGTGGTGTAACTTGTAGCGTAATCATGATAATTACTATTGTTGCAGCAATGGATCAATAAAATTTTAATTTAGCATTAGAACGGTTTCGCTTGATTATTAATAAATTATTTATCGATTTCATCTTCAACAAAACGATCATACTTGAAACATGTCATGCATAGTTACTCTAGATTTTCTTCAATAAAATGTTGACCTTCAAAATAGATTGCAACGATTTGTGTGAATCCAGCTTAAACATTGTAGACAAGACTTACTTATGATCATAATTTACTGCATTTTCTTTGTGATGATCTATTTCAATTTTCTGCCTGCTGAAAAGAAGAAATTGAAGATGTTCGAATTATGAACGATTCTTAAAAAATGTTTACATTTTTCATATTATTAAATTATGTGACATCCGACTTATTCCAATTTGAACTTGAGAACATCTGTTGATGGTAATGAGCATGTTCCATTCTTCCAAGCGATATCAATGCAACGCAATTCTACTTTTGTAGTATGATAAACTTTATAAACTCAATCACTCTTTCGTATCGATCAAAATAGTAAAACCTTGTCATCCATCTACAGCTAATATGTTTGAATATGACTGTCTTCATTGATAGATGTTTCAGTTAAAAGGTCGTCGATTCAATGAAGCACTCCACCTACTGACAAAAGCTATTTAAAGCGAGCTTTCCAAGGATCCGTGTTTAATACAAATCATAAAAATTCACAGAAATTTTTCTTATGGTGTAGCACTTTTTTTTGTGTTTTACTCACAGATTCTGATGTTTCATCTTTTAACTTTTAATGTAACAAAATCACATCCATTTCTTTCTTTGATATGTGCAATCATTTTGCTTGATTTTTCCCTTTAATTTCTTTTCAAGACAAGGGACCCCCCTTGACTTTTCTTAAAAGTGGTATCGAGCAAAATATAGTAGTTAAGAATGTGCTATTCAATCTTCTTCTTTTTATATCAAATATACCTGCTTTGCTATATCATATGTTATCACTAAGATTAAGCTTAGTGAATAAAAGCTAGAAAATTCAGATGGTCTCTATGATATTGCACACAGTATGCTACGAAAACTCAACATTGCTAACTAGTTATTCCAGGTTCTCTCTCTCTCTCTCTCAGATTACCATCCAAGGAATGATGAAATATTGAACTTTATTAAATATTGGTGGACTCCAATACGTCGTGATGTTGACATTTGCCATAAATTGCTAGTATTCGAAATGTCGAACTAATCTAGAGCGCTCGGAGATGTCAACATGATAATAACCAGAACGAGTTACGAGAAAAGACGAAACAACTGTAAAAAATGTAACTATAATCGTTTATAATTTTATGATAGAGCAAAAATTGACATGAACGTAAATATAGTTAGAATGCCCGAAACAACATTTCCTGTAAATTTTCGCATTAATTATGTAATTATTAGTTGATTCAACTATAATTGTGCAACCTTGCTTTTCGAATCGTTTGAAATCCTTTGTTATTTTTGATCTGTCTCTAAAGAAATACCCGATCGGTGCACTTCTCCCAATTCACGGCTTCTCGAACTTTCCGTTCAACGATGAGTGAAATGTGCTATTCTATTCAAATATAATTTTTCTTTAATATATATTCCTCTCTGTAAAAAAACGAGTAAGATAAGTTTTGACTCATGGGAGTGTAAATTTATGGATCGATTAGCAGTGAAAAAACATGCACGATTCAAAGATCAAGAGAATTGATCGAAGAAGTTCAAAAGTAATGTAGCACACTATTTTGCCAGTGGCAGAAAGAATTCTATCTGTTTCAGTTAAAACAGAAAATTTTGAATAATACATTTGAATTTTGCTCCTAGAAATGAAAACATAGCGTAGTAACTTGCGATGAAAAAAGAATCTTTTGCTGAATTTAAAGCACTGAATAGAAATATACAAGAAAACTAAGAGGAAAAGACTTTCTGAACAGCTTGTATAGATTCATCTGAGAATCCTTTTCTAAAGTTTGAGCTAGCAGTACAAAAAGAAATAGTGAGAATTTTCCGAGTGTCTACCAACGAATCTACATTTAGTAAAATGTGTTCGTTTCACTATCTGCCTTGCACTGTAAAATACTCCGTAGAAAAGAATGGCGAAAAACGTCTTGTAATATCTTACTATATCAGATCAACCAACTACATACAAGACGATGGGAAGTATAAAATACAAGTTAGAGAATCGTGTTTGCCAAAAGCGACTATTTTTTGAGCGTTTTTTCACACTACTTAGTGTCATCATGACTGTGTACTCTGCCAGAACGAAAAGCGATACGTATTGTGATTGAGACACTTCGTGTCTTAAGATTGACGAAACTTGAAAAATTAACAGTGTTCAAGTTTAACACCTACTGGCTTCAGACGCGAATTATGTAGAAAAAAATTGAGTCGATGCGTTGCAGAAACACTTTCTAAATGTAAGTTACGTTTTATTCAATCGATGATATTCATTCGAATTATTGATATTTTTCGGCTTGTAGTATTCGATTGCAAATGGAAGAGTAAACAGGACAAAATCGAGAATAATTAATTGAATCGCATACAGTTGTTTTTCATGATTTCTATTGTATTGTCTACAGAGATTATATTACTTCAATCAATATTGAAGATTTTTCTGAATAAATACTACTATTAAACGGAAAAATACAATCGAGGATTAACAGACTGATTTCTATAGACAATTCTTGTCTAAGTTTTCTTTTTTTCTTTTTGAATAATAAAATAAAAGCAAGTCGATCTATAGAAATACTGTTCGTTTTTTTCTCCTTGCTATGTTTATAATAGGGTAGTCTAATAATTGAAAATCGGTCATTTATTATTAAACGTATTAGTAGTATAATTATGTTTTACTATTCGAAAGAAAATTCCATCATGTATTATTAGCTCGTTTCTTTTTTATTGATATAATTGGTAAATAAATCATATATATATATATACATTTTTTTTTCTACTTCTATGTTCCAAGAATGAACTTAGTTTCTGATAAGTAAACAAGAACAAGACTCCGTTATTAACCTTTAATGTACTACTATTTTAATCGATCGTTATTCTTACTCGTTTAATTCCTTTAGGGGAGAAGTAAAAAGTTCTCCTGTTTTGTTTTTTCATTCAACTTTCACACGTCTCTGTCTCTCATTCTAATACAATACAACACTTACTCCAATTACGGGCAAGTATGCAATAGTTTTTTAGCCAGATTTTTTTTCTTCACACGTCGCTTCCTCTACTTCTTTTTCCCCGTCAACACCGGTAAACATTCAATTGAATATTCCGGCTCAATCACGATCGACATCAGTCTATTCTTGTTCTTTCTTTCTTTTTCCAGTCATTATTTAGTTGACAACAATGGGTAATACAACATCAGAAGTAGCTTCGGGTGTGAAAGCTCAGATAAATTCCGATGGTCAAGGTCCTGAACTGTATCGATTTGTAGATTTCAAAGTAAATCGAATCTATCAATAGGATTTTTATTTGTCAAGGATATCTCGAAATTTCTCGTAGGGTGGCGGTGAATTTATTGATGTTATGCGTGTAGCTAATCGAACAAAAGACTATACACAAATCGATGCACTGATTCATGAACATATTCCAAGGTTTCTTTATAATAATGGTGAAGGCAAATCGGTAAAAGAATTTGTTTTGTTTCTAAAACAACGATATGCTGATCATCGAATTTTCATGTCTTACAGATAACAATAAGTGAAATTGTTAAACGACGAAATAATACGTATAGTAAATTAAAAAATATTGTGTCTACTGCTAAAACATCCGATGAAGAACATTTAAATAGTGAATTAGAAATCTAGAGAATGAAAAATAAAATCTTTATCTAAAACATTTAGATGAAGAAACAAAACATGTTTGTTGGGATCTTGACCTACGTGGAGGTGTTGGTGAACATATTCTTCATATTTGTTTTCTTTCATCGAGTCCAGTTCATTCAGCTTTGGCTAAACGACTTCTTCGATATTATCCACGATTAATCGATGATTTATATATGGGTGATGAATACTATGGTACGATTCATTTATATTTATTTATAGTGTAGACGAAAAATATTTCGAAAACTAAAATTTTCAGGTGAAAATGTTCTTCATATTGCCATTGTCAATGAAGAACCAGCAACAGTTAAATTCTTACTTGATGCTGGTGTCGATTTTACACAACGATGTTGTGGAAAATTTTTTTGTCCAGAAGATCAAAAACCGAGCCGGTAAATTTGTATAAATGAAAATACTTATTAATTTCCTTTTTCTTTCTTCATTATATTCAATTAGAGTGGATAATGTAGCGAGAGAATGTCCTGATGTAAGTGTTGCAACGAATTATGAAGGCTATTGTTATTTCGGTGAATATCCACTTTCGTTTGCGGCTGTTTTACAACAAGAAGAATCAGTAAGATTATTAGTTGCGAAAGGTGCCGATACGAATTGTCAAGATTCCAATGGTAATACTGCTCTACATATGTGTGTTATTTATAATCGAATTGTAAGTTTTTATTTCATGTTAAAACGTTTCGACTCGAATGTAGAAAAACTACTCGATAAATATTCATTGAACAGAATGTACTAGAAAATAGTTTTCTCCTTTGAAAATGAACAGTCAAATATCGATCCTTGGCATAGATCTATAAGATATGCGTATATCAGTGCACTATGGTGTAACATGCTCTCTTGAAGAAAACGATCTAAATTTGACTCTAGCTATTTTTTATGTTTACACTTATTTAATTTTTTTCGAATAGAGTATGGTAGATTTACTCTACGAATTAGGCGGAACATTAGAAATAAAAAATCGTCAAGGTTTAACACCGTTAACACTTGCAGCCGTAAAAGCACGTAAAGAAGTAAGAAGACATTTGATATTTTGTTTTTTTTTTCTTGTAAAATATCACAAAAACAAAAGTATATTAAAAATTCCATTAGATATTTGATCATATTTTACAAAAAACTCGCATGATCTATTGGCAATATGGAAATGTAACATGTGCTGGTTATCCATTAGATGATATTGATACGATTGGAAAAGATGGTTCTTTAAATGATACAAGCGCACTCAATATAATTGTTCGTGGAGTAAGTTCAATATAATTTTGACACCTATCAAAAGCAAAATTTCTATTTTGTTTTTTTCTTCTTTTGATAAAAAACATACGACAAGAAAAGAAGTAGTAGTATTTCATAGATTCTATACAATCTGTGAAGTTCTTTTTTTGAGTCACGAAGGAATTACTTAACACACAAACAGAATATAGAGTCATTTTTATAGTGCAATAAACTTTATTATGAATACTGGTGACTATCAGTATTACAAGCGTGAAAAGGTTTTTTCTTGTCAATAATACTTAACATTCAGTAAGAATGAATCTCATGAGCTTTGTATCATTAATTTGTATTTTTTTCTTCTTTTTTGAATAATATTTCTACATAAGAAATATACATGAAGGACGTTTGGAGATATAATTTCAACTTAGAGTACAGCAAGGGCATGAGTTTTGTTACCCTACCCTACCTTACATCAAATGATGAAGTTAAATTTTGCAAATGTCACGAGGGGGGCGTATAGAAACAATGTCACAACTAATATGATAATCAGAAAAGTAATACTACATGAACCACGAATGTTATCAATACGAAAACAAGGAAAATGGTACTAAACTAAACTCCTACGCATTCGAAAGACATCTGATCTTCTATTTTTTCAAAGCGTGGAAGGTCTTCTATTGTGCATCATTTATTACAGTAATTTTTAATTGAAAAGGTTCTTCAGAAAACAAAAATGATTTAGAGGATTTCGAAAGTTATTATTTTAAAGTTTCTAAAGATGTAGAGATAAGACTGGCCTGATTGTTTTCAAATTCTCGGCTAAAAACTGTGAAAAGTAGTTATATTTTAATGCAATTATAGTATTTAAAATTCCAATTTTTCAAGAAAGTAATCAATTATGTGAGCTCCTTTGTTTTACGTCCAATGGATCATTTCTTCAACGGAGTCGTCTATTACAGAGAAATCTTCTAATATAAGGGATCTTTTATTTCGAAGATAAATTTATATTTACCACGGATATTAAAAACAATATCGACAAAGATAAAAGAAATACACGCACAAATGTTGGTATTTATTATTGAATGACTCGAAATCATCATTCAGTATGTAATTTCTCATTATTCATCTACGAATAGAAGATATTCCTCGATAGTAGTAGAGATTGACAGAGTTCTGGCGTTTAAATACATCAGATAGACATAATCAAAAGTTTACCCTAAAATGTCCTACAGTTTTTAAAATCATATTCTAGCCCTATCCTACCCTAACGAAAGGTATGGTTGCAGGACTCTATGCTCAACGTGTTCACAGATCAATCAATTTATCTGGATCGTGATACAGATTGAAGAATTTCTTTGTAAAGTGAGGTATTGACGTTTCGTGATTCTGATAAGATTATGGTAGACTCAAACTTTGTTTTGATTATATCCTTAGTTGTGTTAAATAGTAATTGATAAGAATATTTATAAAAATATTGAAGAATAAACTGAATAGCTTTTTAACGTCGTATCGTCCTAAACCATAAAATTCTTGTTTCTATTTCGTAAAATAGGACTATTGTGTACTTTGTCAAAAGCTATCCTATGTATCCTTCACGTTTGTTAATGCATTTCTTCATTAGATTGACAATGAATCGTTTACTAATCTATATATTTTGATTCAGAATCTTGCATCGAATTCATCGGTAACAAGAAGAATTTCCAACAGTGCTGTAACCAATCGATAGAGTCCTACAGTACAGGATTCCTTTTAGAAAATTATTTACATATCTGTCGACAGGTTATGAAAAATTTCTATCCTACCACTAGCTACCGATAGACTCCATATAATTGTATAAGAATCACAAATTTCAATTGCATTATTCATGTAAAAGTCTAAATGTCAGCTGTGTTCGAATCAATGGAATCATCCGAAGAATTAAATTTCATCATCGTACTGCCTGAAGTTTCTTGACACGAAGAAAAATTGAAAAAGAATTAGTCCTCTAGCTTCTGTCATGTTTGGTGAATGTATGTAATAAAATTTTTTCAAACGTTTATCAAATAATCATTTTTTGCTACTTCTTATTACAGTCAACGTCCACAAGAAAATGAATAAATTTGACTCGAACGTTCTTTTTAGATACCATCTCATATATCACATGGAGAATCTCTCATTGATGTCTGTTCGTCCCTATCCTATAATATCTTATGAATACATGTTAAAATTTTTGTTTTTTTTCAATCAACTATTTAAAATATACTATTATTATTATTAAAATAGGAATCGGCTGGTCATCTGGATATGATGGATGGTTTAATTGTGCAATTGTTAAATGAAAAATGGCGTACATTTATTAAATTCAAGTTAATTTTTTCCCTATTGTAGTTCATATTGAAAACTTATCGATTCTTCTGTAGATTCTTTCAACGTATGGCTATGTTTTCCTTCTATTTTGGTATATGTCTATTTGGATTAATTATTCGCGGTTATTATCGTGTACCAATGTCATGTATCATACATGAAGTCATTGATAAAGATGAAGATACACTTAAATCAAGCATAGCTGATCGTATGGAATGTAGATGCCATTATGCATCTTTTCTATGGCATAAACCATTTGTTGATGATGATAATAATCAAACTATTTTTAATAGTAGTCTACGAGAATATAACGATGATGAAAATAAGTATCGAAGATTTGAACCAACAGTTTTAGTATGAATGAAATGAGAACAAGAGATGTTGAAGATAATTGTTCTATTCTATTTTTGTTTTTAGCTTCTAAATATTTTTGATGGCTTAAGTGTTATTGGTGCATTGATCTATATTGGATTAACACTACAGGAATTTTCCTATCAAAATTTTCAATTAGATTCATTTATCTATCTTAATGATCCAACACGAGTACTATTTCTTTTTTCTTGTTTATTAACATTGGCCATAGTACCAGCTCGATTTACTTGTTCGATTATTATTGATGATGTTCTTTGTGTATTTGCAACACTTACTCGAGCACCGTATTTTTTCTTTTTTTGTCGGTAAGATGAAAATTAATAAGTGAAACTTTTTTTCTACTGTTTTGTTTGTATTTCAAGTGGTTTTCGCTCAACGGGTCCATTTGTTGTCATGATCTATACAATGATTCGCGGTGATTTACTACGATTCTGTCTTATATTTCTTGTTTTTATGTTTGGTTTTACACAAGCACTACATATTCTATTTGTTCGCGTTGATTGTAAAAGTGATTTTGCAACTGTCATTGAAACATTTTTTCATATGTTTTGTGTCACACTTCAACAAGTTACAGATGCTTATCAAAATCTTGATCGACATCCAATTACTGGTTTACAAATCATCGGAAAAGTAAATAGAATCAAACGAATGAAATCTCCTTTGACAAATTTTATATTATCGATGAGTTGATGTTTTCAATCGATATTGATAGTTGTAAATATTAGGAAAATCTTCTTTTCAATTCGATTAATTGCAAATTTTCAGAGAAGAATAAAAAGCTCGAATCAAATATTTTAGATATGGTTCGTCAGTTATATTGTCATCGCAGCAGTACTTCTTGTGAATATGCTCATCGCTAGTAGGTTAAGAAGAGTTTTTCTTCTGTCGTTAATAACTAAATTTAATATTTAGTGATGGGTAATACATATGCTATGGTTAATGAACGAAAAAAAGAATGGCTTCGACAATGGGCAAAAATAATGTTAATTATTGAACAATCCGTTTCACGTGAAGAACGCTTAGCACAACAATCAAATTATTCAAAAAGAATGCCCGATGGTTCACGAGTTTTAGTAACACGACTCATTCAAACAGTAATTCGAATTAGAAAAGGATTCATTTTTTATGTCAATTTTCCTTCTCTTTTTTTTGTTGTTCAAGTCTGATGAACGAACCAATATTGAAAATATGCATGTATTCTACTATGAACAATTAAAACGACATTTAGAACCGGAAAGTATTTCACTACAATCGAAAACGAAATCCATTGCGGCCAATTCACAACATAGTTCCTTGTTACGTGGAGGTTTAGGTGTTAAAAATAAGCAAGATCTACTTCAAAGTCAACGAATACGTGATAGTTTTAGTTCATTTGATACAACTGTACTCATGTAATCTAATATGTTTATTTTTGTTTTCTTGCTTTTTTTTTTAATATAAATATAGCAATGGCCTGTAGAAGTATCGGCGTAACCAGAAATTTAAGGGTAGTGGGGCTACGGCCCTAGACTCAGGATGGTGAAAGGAGAAATAAAATGATGTTCACTTTTGAGGAGTTAGATTTTATGGGTTTCATGACAACTGAGCTTTTATTGATGTACATGGCAAGATACCAAACCAAAATCTGCTCATGTAAGTAGATGAAGTTTGAAAATACTTGCAAACCTGTGACATCTCATGATGTGAATAATTCCTTTGTATGCCCATAAATACGATGACTATCTCTAGAGAAACGATCAAGTATGCAAAATATCTACTTCGTTGACTAACTTAGAATTTATCGACTGTTCCGAGGATAATTTTTTCAAACGTCCATTTTTAAACAATCAACGTTGTTCTTCTCGTTTTAAATTTCTAAGTGGAACTGTTTTTCGAGATTGAAGCAGCAGCGACCTCGAAAGAACAATTCATCAGAAGGCTGGTACAAAAAGATTTAAGTAGTGTGATCCTTCATCTATTTTCACGATAAAATTGGGCATAAATGCTGTATAACATTCAACACGAGAAAGCCCATGAATCTATGAATCTATCAAAGAATTGAAAATCTAACAGAATCCGAATTCGGTAATGGCTGAACAGTTGTGCAAGTGGGAGTTGCTAAGTTCACAAAACGAGCACAATACGAGCTTTTGTATGCACAAATACAACAAATAGTTTCGTCTATTCATCTGATACCAAGAGAATTGTATTTTAAAAGAGCAAGAGCTCTGTTTAATTTTTGATATGAATATTGGCTCGATTAAATAAAGTTATCTTCTTGTGCTTGCTCAGTTTTTTTCTATAAATCAGGCTCAATTGTCGGTGAACACATTTGATGAAAGCTGAATCATGTTGGAAGAAATCGTTTCCATTTTAACAGAAATAATTTACGACAACAAGGCAAGCACAAATGCATTTCTAGTAGAAATCTTTAGCTTGCAGTTCGTTTCCTTTAAAAAGAAATTTAACCACTTCTACTCACGTAGGGAGAAAGGTATCCGAGAGAACGATAGATCAATAGAAATATGTTCGAATGTAAGCAGAAATTAATAGGACTATTTCTCTACTTTAGCACGAAGTTCCGGGAGATGATATGGGGTTCACAAAGCAGAAATATACGCTGTTTCAGCAGAAATGATTTATATGTTGCAAAGTTGGCGTTGAATGTTTATATTAGTGAATTGCATCCTTTCTTCTCATGAAAAGGCTTCTCTGTGAAAAAGAACAATTTGTCTTTGAGCCGCAGTATGAGTGGAAAAGCAATGTTGCGTATATATACAAAAGTATGTGCCTATTTTTTCTATTTTTCCTTGTCATTCATCATTTTAGGTAGGATGAATGGTTTTCATTTTTATAGAAGCTATTTTTCCTCAACTTGGTCTAATGATCCACTGTGCTCATATGAATATCGTCTATTTTTATTTAACAGCTCAGTAACTTCGAAGAAAACGTGGTGGGACTGAGCTTAACCTGGCCCACCCATGGTTACGCCACCGTGTAGAAGTATGCATACTACGAATCCATCTTCCCAGATAGTTTTCAACATTCTAGCTTGATCTACATGAGTTATAGTTGAATTCTTTGTTTAATGTAACATAGTATGTGTTGATTTCTTCTTTGACATCTCGATTGTCACCATTTCATGTAATTCTTATTGTGAAGCATATCATGACTTGTCAACTTAGTGTTACTTACAATAAGTGACAAAGCTATAGATCTGAGATATGTATGAACCGTCTTCACATTAAGTTCGTACTGGTATGGAAGTTATGTAGACTTCAAAGTCGAACAGATGGTTTTTTTCACGAGAAATGTTGAGAATGAACTGGACACCGTTCGGGTATGAATCATTTTAGAATTTGAATCTTCTAGAGTATTAAATCGAAAAAATCAGAAACATTCTAATCGTACAAGGTCATATGAGAAAAAGGATAATTAGAACAAAGGAATGTCGGAGAAGTCCTACGAAAGAATATTTCCAACTGTTAGTCATCGAGTGAAACGATATTTTCCCATTTTTAGAACTAGATGAGACTGGTCATTTTCAGAAGCCTAAAAGGAATCATCTGTCATAGGCCTTAATACTGAAGTTATGACCCATTTGTAGAGTTTCCACCTTGTGACAGGCTACTCATGGAAGAATCAAAAAGAGATAATTCTTACTTGAGGACTACTCCACAGTTAGGTTTCATGATCTTTTCAATATCCCAAAAGTTTCAGCTAACATAAATCATTCGTTTTCTAGAGATTGAATATCTAAGAAAAGTAACTTTTAAAAATTTTCCTAGTCATACGATCAAGTTGCTGAACACTTGATTTCTCAAATATGAACTATTTGTCATGACTGATACTTTTCTGATGTTCAAAAAGTTACTAAAATCTAGTTATAAAAAAAGTCTTCCGATGAGAATTATGTTTGTTTGATTCTTCTACGACTTCCTATCATCTCCACATAGGTGCATCAGACGAATGGGATCCTTGAAAACAACTAAACATTGTTTTAACAATACTTGAAATTGAAAACTATTGAAACAAAATTCTTCTAAATTTCAGGAGATGTAATGCTAATCAATAATATCGCTACAGATATAATATCTGGAGAGTCTTGTAACTAAAATAAGCTACGATTATTGTTTATACAGTTCTTGAATGAATATTTTTTATTCTTGTCTATTGGTCTATGAATTTATGTTGACAGAGTTTGAGTGTCACTGGTAGGTCAGAATTTAGAATATATCATTTGATATTTCAGGTTTTCCTGCACGGGTTGCTCTTCGCTCAATAACAGTCTGAAACTAATGTTCTGTCGGCAATCTGACCGGACAACGTAGCATATTGTCAGTTTCGTCTTCCGGGTTGATTATCTAAGAAATCTACGGTTCAATGATATCGTATTGTTACATACAAAACTACTAAAACCTGTGATGCATATTTGTGCGTGGATATCTCTAATGGATATGTATGAGTCAAGTTCTAGTTCTTATTTTGACTATACAGGAAAATCAGCATAATTGTCACACCGACACAATCTGTATTCTGCGTGTTTCGATTTTCATTAACTAGATAACTTCTACAGTTTATTTTTGAGAAGAATCTATCTAATGTTGCAGTTATATGCATGGCGAAATTATTAAATATGTTATGGTAGTACTTGATAATAGTACAGTAACCACCAAGACTAGCCATTATAGGAAAAGAAACATTCTTAAATCGATCAAATAAAGCTTGCTGCACATTTCTTATGCAATAACTATTGGTTATAAAATGAATAAGACGGAAAAGGCTACTGTAGCACTTATACAATGGTAATATTTTATCAATGATGAAAAAATTTCATCAGGTTATTCATCCATCATATCATAGTAACGATAAACAAGTTTCAATAATTTCTGCTGCTAATTAAATGCAAACCAATTTCAACAGAAATTTTTGATTGAACAGCTTTAATTCATAGTAAATGACACAATTATGTAAATATTATCTTGATTCATTTCTAATATTTATTCCAATAAATTTGTTTCTACGTAATACGTGTTATTAGTTCTTGAATTAAGTAATGTTCTTTTCAATGTTTGCTCATTCATCGTTTAATTTTGATTAAGGATGCTCTAATCCATCATTTATTTTCTGTGAACTGTCTCTTTGTACGTAGATATAAATTTTCATATGTATCACTAATTTTTAAAAAGTAAATCTACATATATTATATAATATTATCTCCTGAAAGTTACTTGATTCTACGAATGCTTGATACGTCGACTGTACTAACTAAAACTAAGTGAAAAATCGATATCATCTCATAATTTCATTGCTACTCGATCAAGAACTCTTCAGAAATGCATACTATTTATATTATTTTAATAGTAAGGTATATTCACGTCCATGTCAAAACTAGAAGTTTGATGAGCAATAAATCCGATGAGTCGAAAAATTGGAATCTTATGGACACGATTGAGTAAATTTTTTATCTATCCAAAGTAATGGCAACATCTACACTCGCTTTTCTGACTTTAACGAACAAATATTCGATATTTACCAGACGTAAATGTTTTTCTAATTTTCAGATATTCAAGGAACCGTCCTAATCTTAACTTTTTGTATCACATAATGGGAGAAACACCATCATTCTTCGATAATTTCTCTAGCTAATACAAAATCCAACTCTGTTTACATTTTTTCAGGTTGTTTATTTTGCACTTGGATGAGTCTTATGAAAATACACGTGCCTTTTTTTAGTGCACTGATTGACAATAATGACGTGTCTGTTGATGCATAAGTCTAATGTCCACTTTCCTTTCTTTCTTCTCTTCCTTTTTCACTATTTTTTCTTTGTTGTGTACTGACGCGTAAATTACCTCATCATGATAAGGTGATTTTAAACTGTCACAAGACACAGCATACACACAAGAATATTTCATCATTGGTGTGAAGATGGCTACCGAAAATCAGTTGGATGACGAAGTCCTAACATGCCCGATCACACTTCAAGTCTTTCGAGATCCTGTGATAGCCGAAGATGGACACGTATATGAAAGGTCGGCGATTCTGCGATGGATTGAGGAGCATGGGACGAGTCCTTTAACCCGACAGCCCTTGAGTGCTGACAATTTACGAGTTGATGATCATTTAAGATTCCTAGCAGCTCAAAGACGAACTTCAATCATATCTTTCAGTGCATATGATCAATCTGTAACACTTCCACACATAAGCTTGAACCTTGAAAGAATCTCGGATCAATTACACAACCAGTCTGGTACTGGAAACGCTCAACTTGAAAAGAATATAACCTGTAAATGTCTGATTCTTTCTCTTCTACCATGCATAATTATTAATGTTATCATGGGCTTAATATTTGGTCTTGTGTTTGGCTTGCAAAAACCACAACAAGCAACAGATTTAAACGGTAAGGCAGGTGCCTTAAAGAGCTGAGATCGCCAATCAGCATCTGAATGGAGATGAATTTTCTCTATGGAAGTAGAGGCAAGTCTGATATTAGGATTGATCCGAAAATATATCTATTCAACCGCTTCGTCGTTCCTATTATCTCCTTTTCAAGAAAAACTCTTCGATCGATATGTAATTTTTCCAATATTTTCTACTGAAAGTTTTCCTCAAAGATAATTTTAGTCCTGAAAATCTCTGTATCGTGAATAATTCTTCTCGTGACTATCAATGCTAGCAATAGGAGAAACTTGTGTTGTGCTTTGCTGATGTCTTTTCTTATATTACAGGGAACTACGATCCAGACTTTTCAAGTTCTCTGCTTCGCATTTTAATAGGTCTTTTCATGACTCATCTTTGTTTTTTCTCCATTACTTGTTACAGATAAGTAATGCGTGTTTACTTACGTACCTGAACATTTCCATCGCTTATCTCTTTCTTTTCTCTTCCTTCATGACACATAAATGTCGTCACTACTAACTGGTGTAGTGGATATGTGATGATAAAGTTACAATCGGTAGCAATAAGTAGCTGGTATATGTCACGATTACTATCTGATCGATAGATAGATCTTTTCCTACTTCGTTGACATAGATTACATCGACTTTTTATGATTTCTTGAATGAAAATGAACCATCGAAATCTATATATTTGGAACAGTGGACTGATTCTTTAAAATCTTCTCCCTGTCTGTTTCCAAAGAATTTCAGTAACCTGTGTTTTTCTTCAGTGCTTATTTATGAAAAATTATTTAATCGATTAAATCAAGTCTTTCCTACATGGAGGGATAAAATCTAAAAAGAATGAAATGGCTGTTGATCATTGGCAGTTGTTAAGTATTTTACTTCATGTGATGTATTATTTATGGCTTATGTTTCGCAGAAACGGAAGAAGTACCATATTGATCCTACTATGAGATCCCGAGTGTGTATCTACAGATCATACAGAAAATAGATGTGTTAACTATTACGTCGTTGTCCATCACTGATGAAGAGTTGGTAGGTGTGTGGTAAAATTGACATTCAATGAGATAGCAGCCACATCAGACATAAACATTGAGCAGTCTATAATGGACAACAACCTCAGAGTGCGATTCTCACGAGAAGGAACTGCTTAACATGATATCCCTAATCATATTGATGTGAATAATTCAACGTAACAACAAAATAAAGTTCTTACCCCACGATCGATACTCGTTAGGCTAATGTTTAATGAGTAGGTCGAATCTGTAATGTTGGTATGTCAGCTATATATTGGTCTGACTTCATATCATGTGCGTTTGTCTGAAGCTTAAACTGGGATATTTCTTTAGACATGAAGCTGGCAGTACTATTTGTAAGCTTGAATTTCAACGCAGTATGAATAGAATTTCTTTTGGCTTGCAAGATAATTGATAAAGTTCATTCATCTACTCTATATTTCCCCTATGCTTTTCCGATTTTCCCTTAATAAAAATTCGCAGATATGAGGCTGAATTTTCTATCATTTCAGTTGGATGCCCATTGAGTGTTCATCGAACATTCCTCTTAAAACGTTGATTACTATTTATCTTTGTTGGATAAAGATGAATTGTTTGAGTCGATAGAGTAAAAGTTTTCATTTTCACAATATTCAATTTTTTGTGCCAAATAAGTCATTTAGTATCGCAGAAGATTACCGCTCGAATCATAGAGATAATTCTATTTAAAGAAGTCAAATATAACGTTGTAATCCTATATTATGGATTCTATTCATACAGTCGTATATTTAAGAAATTTCTGGATTATTACATTGTTGAAACACTAATAAAATCAAGGGGAAACAGCAGATTCCACTCCCTTAGAATCTTGTGAAAAGTTGTGTCGATCAACAGAAATGCGTTACAGAATTTCGATACTGCTTTGGATTGAATTTTTTTTTCTTGAGCAACAGCAATTGAAATATTTATTAAACTCGATTTGAAGAGAAACATACATAATCTTTGTCTAATTCATACTCACTCAAAGGGAAAGCAGCTGTCTCCAATACAATGGCTTCTTGTGGAGTCCAAGAGTGTCAGAGTTCTTGAGTCGTGAAATATAGAATATCGCATACTTTCTTCTCCCTTTATTACGAGTAAGGTACTCACTAGTTATTTGGAGTCAACGTAGTGCTCACATGACAACAAGAACGTCATTCATTCTTCTAGAACAGTAGGAAAGGAACTCATTTTAAGTTAAACGTAGATTTAAAAAAGTGCACAATATAATACAGATCTTAGGCAACTTTTTGATTTCGTACACAAACAGAAATTATTATAGGGAATAACTACTGTCATATGATGCACGCATATAATTGAGCAACCAAAATATCAAATGGCATCAATGTTAATGCTCTTATTTAAATGTACAATATTGTGTAATTTAACAGTCGACTAGTAGTGAAGTACTTGATCTTCATAAATTTGAGCACACTTTCGAGGCTTCTCTTCGTATTTCGAGATTTCAATAAGATAAAACTATGAGAAAACTTCTTTGGAGTGATAGTTGAGATTCGAAAAACATAAGTTGCTACGGTGTAAGAGAAATGGACAACGAATTTTCGGATGACTCAGGAATCAGCATGAATAATCTCTATAAGTTCAGATACTAATGAACCAAACATCAGAAAGAACTTATCTGCATATATTCGATGCCCTTAACATTATTTTCAACACTTCGAAATAAATTTTTCATCTAGATATGTATTATGTATTTTCTTCATGAAACACTATTCAATATCATGAAGACATCTCACTCTTGAATGTGAGTGCTTTTTTTTGTGATCTCACAGAAGAACTTTTTACGAGACGATTAGAAAAAAATATTCTACTTACGAGACGATCATTTTTGAATTGTAAAATATATTTTTAAAAGTAACATCTTCAATAGTTTATTCATCATACTCATCGGCATTGACCGCGAACAGCTCAACCTATGCTTGTGTAGGTTGCTTCACGGGCAGCCACTACTATCAAGCAATCCAGATGGTTCCTTCAACCAGTGGTTTCTATATTGTGACGAGCTTTAGCACTATACAAACAATTGGCGCCTGTTACTCCAAAACTTTCGACCCAAATAGGCCTTCGTCAAATTTACTGATAAAAAATGATCCTCAGAGCTTTGATTCAAACTTTCAATTTACTGTGTACCTCCAAGCACATTCTCAAAATGTTCTTGTAGTATCAACATACTATGAACTTACAACCGGCTTCTTCAATGTCAGAGTATCTGGTCCTGGTTATACTAACATGTCACATATGAACACTCCATCCTCAATCATCAGTAAGTAAAACGATTATTTGTAGCAAACAATAACCAATAAAGCAATAAGAGAACACAGGAAAGATGTGGGTTACCCAATACGTAAATTTCAGTATCTTGTAGCGTTGTTCGTTGAATATTGGAATGAGTTCGTTGAGTTATTTGTTGAGAAAATAATTTTTTTTTCATAAGAGTAAAGACTTATTTGAATTTTTACAAGACCGAAGGATGCATAGTTCACTTTGTATTTTGAACTCCATTGCGAGCACGTTTTCATGCATTATTTCTTTGCCAAGTACTGTGATGAATGAGCTCCGTTGAGAGGAAAGAAGTTCTGATCTTGAAAACTAGCACATTATGTATACATTTACAAATTATTCTAGAACCATTACATACTTTCGTTCTATTCTGTGATGACGAAATTTTATGATCAAATCAAACATAGATTGATACGTGTTTCACTGGCACCCAGTGTACGATGGAGTATTTTTACACGAAATCTAATTCTAGTGGTCTTGAAGGGAATTGTATCACTGGATATTGCACAAGAATATTTAGATTGATCATAGAGATTTTTCTACTAGTATGATTCTTAAATCTTGATCACGTAGTATATTCGATAAAGCGCCAAATCCTTGAAAGACATCGCATACTATGATAGGTGAAAGAAAAATTCAGTCTTGATAATGGCAAGAAAAGCTATTAATCTATTATTATGTTTGAAGTTCCTCTTGCTCGGGGTATCGAATATCAACGATTGCTTCTTAATTCTAGTATCTGATGCTGTTAAATCGAACCATTTACTTTTCCGATAGGCACTCATCTAGTTGTGTTCTACATTTGTTCACTGTAGTTGATTATGTAGTTTATTTGTGGCAGCGTGTTCTGTCTGTTAAATGATTGTATTTTCTTTTTCTCGTATAACAGGATCAGCCCACGCTTTCGCTTCACTTGTGAGTTCACCATTATAATAATGTCACATTCATATCTCATTGTCTATCGGAAACCACAATCTAAGCTTGCACGGACGTATTCTTTCCATGTCAAACAATCACTTTCGTTATCGAACAATCAATGATTTACCGAAAACATTCGGAAAATTTGATCTTATTTTTCAATCGAGAAAATTAATTGACACTTGCTAGATTCTTTTTCAAACACTAAAAAAATAAAATCCGTCAGACGCATAAATGAAGCCAAGGATGCTGAGCATTTTAGAAAAAAATGAATTCGTTGCATAACACTACTTCAAAACATTACCGACTGTCAAGTGTCGCTATTTCTGGCTGTGTGTGGAATCTGAAAGTGCAAAGAATTATGCTATTCGGGTAACTGTAGATATGAGTGTCGAAGAAGTTACGTCCTTTGCCAGAATTTAGAACAACAAACATCTCTCATAGGCGAAACAGATGTGATACCCGAGAGCGTGTATCCACACTCCGGCCGAAATAGTCTCTTCTTCGGATTAACTATCATATAATCCGAAGAGCACATATTTATTATTTACGAACACGTATGGGATAATGACTATAATAGTTTGGCCTACTTCTTATTCTTAAGAGTTAAAATCGATACAAGAATTGAATAAATAGATCATATCGAAAAAATGAAATATTGATGCTTCTTTCAATGTTATTTTTGCAGATACTAATTGTAGTCTCCGTTACAACGAAAAAACAATTTACGACACTGCACTATTCCCTTATCTCGTCAAATCGAGTGATTTTAACAATGATGGTAAAGAGGATCTGGTAGTAACAATTTCGTCAGGTATCAGCGTATTTCTTGGCATTGGAAATGGATCTTTTCAATATCCTGTGTCATATCCGAGTACTTTGGCATCATATACTGCTATGACTATCGGAGATTTTAATAGCGATGGAAAAATGGATATTGCTTCTAGCGACTTATGTCTTAATGTGTGGCTTGGAAATGGAGATGGGACATTTCGAAATCTTATACAATATACGACTAATTCGGGGTCAACTTCAATGACAACTGCTGATTTCAACAATGATAGAATACTGGATATAGCTATAACTAGTTTCAACGTTTTCGATAAGAGTAGTGTTACTGTGTTTCTTGGACAACGGAATGGAATTTTTTCGAAGAGTGTCGATTATAGGTATGTTCAACGTATTGACCATGTCATATCAGGGGATTTCAACAATGATCAAAACCAAGATCTAGCAACAGCCAGCGTGAATTCTAATAGTATTAATATACTAATTGGCAATGGTGATGGGACTTTTGGATCTCAGCGGGAGTATGCTACTAAGTCTTATCCAGTATTTATGGCATCAGGTGATTTCAATCATGACGGTAACTTGGATCTAGTAGTCACTCAAGCCCCCTGGACTGTGAGTGCTACCATCTTCCTTGGAGATGGTACTGGAGCATTTCAAAGCTATGTATCTTATCAGACAAGGGCGTCTTCATATTCTCTAACATTAGGTGATTTTAATAACGATAGAATATTGGATTTTGCAGCATCCTACACAGGCAGTATCATCATCGATATGTTTTTTGGAAACGGAGATGGAACTTTTCAGGAATATATGGAGTATTCCACTGCCGACAAGTCATATTCCCTAACATCAGCTGATTTCAACGGTGATGGTAAACTAGATATAGCAGTGGCAAATTATTTGAACCAAAGTATGACTATTCTTCTCAATACTTGTGATTGATTATCGAGGAGTTCCATCAACCATGTGAACAATCCACTTTGTATAATTCTTTGGATATTTTTACGCTATTGAACTTCGCAAAAATTTTTGATTTTTATGACCCTATTAAATTCGTGGAATATAAAAGTGTGTACTACAGTGTTAAGAGTATGATTGTGTATGTGAGTGACCGTTAAGAGAGTATTTATAAACTTCACGCAACTCATACAATTAAGATCGATTCGTATCTTTGCTAAAAACTTGATCAGCTCTAAACGGCATGCCTTGCCTAAGAAATAACGATCGAAGCTGACACTCACATGCAATCAGCTAATAGGGTGTATCGTCGTCGCTGTCTAGTTTGATTTGTCTATATTTTTATATTCATTCACACGTTGTACCAGAATTAATTATAATCATTTCACGACGTTGGTATTTTCTTAGCAAAAAGAGATTTCATGTTTGCTACTCATTCGTTGTTACAAGTTAGAGAAGAAAAAATCAAATCGATTTGAATACTAGCATTGGCTGCTTTTTTATATTCATCATTTTGAATTTCAATCATCTCGATTATTTATTTCTTTGATTGTAAAGAATTGAAAAAGCAAACTAGTCGAATACAAGAATCTATTGACAATTGTAAAAACAGAGCGTAAAATAA
This sequence comes from Rotaria macrura, assembly GCA_900239685.1. Lineage (NCBI taxonomy): Eukaryota > Metazoa > Rotifera > Eurotatoria > Philodinida > Philodinidae > Rotaria > Rotaria macrura. The sequence continues at coordinate 41,556 of OENT01000345.1, read as the reverse complement.
ACACAAAAAGCTAATACTGATATGGAAATGATGCTATATACTTCGATGAAGCTTTTTGAAGCTTGCAATACATTGCTAGGCGTTCTTCAGACGTTGCTGGTCGAATTTTTTCTATTGGTGCTTCAATGTCCGCTGTAGGACTTAATATAGATGTATTTGCTTCCATTGGTAAATCTAATCGCCGTGCTACAAACGTCATGACCTGAGTATTTAAACTATTGATTTGAGAAATTGAATGAAACTGCCTTGTTTCAACATGCAGTATATTGCCGGGAAAATGATGACGGCATTCGATGACATTTAGAACGCCATTTGCATGCATAAACGAAGTCATAGAATTCCCAGGACTCCGAGTAAAGAAATAGGTAAGTGTGTTTGTTTCTTCAGGAACGAACTCCCATATTCTTTCTAAATATTCACCTTCCATACAATAAGAGTCAAACACGTACCGATGATTATGAATATAAGTTTCATTGCAATCTAGAAAGCAATGAAATCGATGTTCAATGTCTTTATCAGTTCCACAGAGTACTTGGTACATTACTCCAGGAACTGTTCGAACCTCTATTATCGACCAATGCAGTAAAACATATCGAAGCCAATCAATGCATTTTTGTTCCATAGAAGTCTTCCTGAATATTGAATGTAATTATGTATAGAGTAATTGCTGAAGCAACTTGAGATTGTCAAGTATATAGGCTTGGTTTTACTTTTATAGGAATATTGTGGGTAAAATTTGTTTGCCATACGAACCCAGTTGAATAAAAAGTGTTTTTTCTACCACTGTGGGATTGAATTTTTGTGGTCATGCGTCTCGTATGTAAATAACCAAGAACATAATCCTATGAATTTAAGCGAACACAAGTAAGACAGAACAAGAGAAAATTGGGTAAAAAGCATGACAATTGCACAACTATTATTTGGTTTCAGTTACATGTCTCCCATCATTTTTATCTCCATACTACAATGGCAATATGGAAGAACGTCTGGAAGTAAATTCTTGCATTCGTATTTGTAAATTCTTCATCGTCATTTTGTATTAATCAACTGGATTATTCGTAATCAGTGATGACGGACTGTAAGCTATGACACATCATCTATTTGTAAATTCTCTTTAAAATAATATTGTATTCAAGAATTGGAATTTATTTTTGTACTGTTAGATGAGATGAGGGCGATTAACTACTCTTTGGTGACGATGAGGGGATAGCGAGTACGAATGTGTGTAGGTTGATGCTTGAGTAATGATGTTTTTTTTCACTTTAATCTACATCTACACATGCACACACTAACATCATGAAAAACCGAATTTTATGACCGACAATGTCAGAAACGGTCGCTTATATATTTTCTCCAGATTGTTTTATCATGTAAGATTGTGAAAAACATCAACTTTGCTACAAGTCGACAACCAGAATCTAGCTTATTGAAAAGTCACGAAAACGAAAGGATATGGGTACGAAGACTCTTTCAATTAGTTCACCAAATACTTATTCTCCTTGGACATCCCATTTCGAAAAATTTCTCATTGTCATTAATTAGATCGCATTGTAGAAAATCTCCACTGTGCAATGAGAAAATGGTAAAGACGCAACACAACTCGAGTTTCTATTATTTTACTCTTGAAATCATTCTATTTTCATAATTTCACATGATAACTCTTAAAAAGTTAACAGTATAAAGTTCTTTAAATAACCGTCGATTGGAAAAAATTTCTGAGAACACGATGTGTACCCTCAAAAAAGCATTTACTTCATAACACCATTCTCATTTCTTCACTGTAGCAAGTGAAATATTCTACGAACATATAATCAAACTTGATTGTACTTTTGCAACTGGAAATGAAAATATCTTTGTCGTTTCGTAGTGAGAGAATAAGCACTGATACAAATCTTCTCTCACTAATATGAACAAAATTTGAGTGAAAAGTTCAAAAATTTACGCAGTGGAACATTTATGACCGATAGAAATTCGGTGTCGAGTACATATTGCAAGCAAAATAGTCCAGTTCTCAGCTTCAAGAATCACTCATCACTTAAATGAAGATGCGAATGTGTTGAAACCAAATATATATTAATTGGCACTTTTACTTTTTCTTCTATGTAATATGCATCATTATTTATTGCACTTAGTGAAGATTAAGAATGTGGAATATCAAATTTCTTTGCACCATTAAGATATATGTTGCACTTTATGATATTCAAGAAACGTGTATGCGTATTTTTCTGGGTTAACACTTGACTTGACTATATAGTACAACTCAAAGCATTAGGACCATTGGTGGTTTATGAATACAAGCTATGATCGCACAACTAAAATTGTCTATGCTATTCATTATCTTGAGGTAATGAGGAGTTGTTGTTTCGATTCATTCAAGAATCTTTCTTTTTTAGTCAAACAGGTTGTATCAATGTAATGTAGTATGCATTGAAATGTTAATTGATTTTATCTATATAGTTCGTGTCGATACTCAAATATGTTATGGGATGGCACAGTACGGTCGATGTTCATCTAATAATCAGTGTGGTTGTTTACATAAGTCTTCTTCGAATAGCAGTGGTATTTGTGTTGGGTTATGGTTACCTTGTTCTCAATTGGTATCATGCAAACTTTCCGATGGTGTTTGCTATCGACCTGATCATGTTTGTGTTAACCATCCTCAATGTAATTCTCATCCAGTTTGTTATCCGTTGTCGATGGCAGATAAACCTTTTTGTCCTGGTAAGAGATGAAGTAGTGTTTTTAAAAACTAACTCTTAATGAATTAATGTCACCGACAAAAAGAAATGATTCATTTCTTTTTGTATCAATAAAGAGAGAAATCAATTGGTGTATGTCACCTGGTACAGAAGAGAGGCTTTACTGATATTTTTTTTACAAGATTTACCTACGTATTATTAATACAAAACATTCATTATACTCAGAGATTCATTTCGGTTAATTGTTATTGTCAGACGCTGATGCTCGCATTGAAAGTTTTCCCCATTTTCTTTTTTCCTTCGCTTTTTAAAATAAAATAGACGAGTCATCGTTTAATGAAAAAGCAAACAACCAGTCGAAATCACTTCATAGCTAATTTTTATCAAAACTTCTTCTTGACACAATCTACGAATAGGAATTCATGCATAACAGAAATTAATGTCGACGGATTCGACGCTTTCACTTTATTTGTATTTATTTAGCAAGACCAAAACCAGGTGATGGTATTTGTGAAAATGCAACATGGAATCAAATGGGTATAACAGTGGCTGGTGGTAACGGTGCCGGAGATGGACTCAATCAGTTAGATGAACCATTTAGAATTTTCGTTGACGAAAATCAAACTGTTTATGTTGCTGATTTCGGAAATCACCGTATAGTTAAATGGACTCGTAATGCATCTATCGGTCAACTAGCTGCTGGTGGAAATGGACAAGGCCATCATGATAATCAACTTTATTATCCGTCTGATGTTGTCGTTCAAGAGGATGGAATTCTCTACATAAGTGATAGTTATAATTTTCGCGTGCAAAAATGGTTTCGAGATGCTCCAAGCGGACAAACAGCTATCGCAAATATTTCAGTTCATGATATAGCACAAGATGATCAAGGAGCAATCTATGTTACTGAACCGGAGAAAGGCGAGTTATCAAAATGGCTTCCCGGTGCAACTCAAGGACAAGTCATGCACTTAATATCAACTCGTCCTCTCGATCTATTCGTAGATCGAAATCGAGATGTTTATTTGGCTGAAATTTTCCGTCATCGAGTATTAAAAGTAAATTTCGAAACAGGACTAATACTGATTGTTGCTGGTGGTTCTTATGGTAATGGTACAGATGAACTGTCGGGTCCCAATGGTGTTATTGTGGATCAGTTAGGCACTGTTTATGTGGCTGATACTGGTAATCGACGAATCGTTCGATGGCCACGTGAAGCTACATCAGGCAGTATAATTGCGGGTGGCCGTGGTCAAGGTTCTGCACCTGATCAGCTCGATGGTCCTACTGATTTATCATTTGATCTTGAAGGCAATCTTTATGTAGTTGATCCTAACAATCATCGAGTACAAAAATTTGCAATCGATAAGAGTCTATGCTGATCCATGTGACAAAATTCACATGGTAATTGACATAGATTACTTGTGAAACTTATGAATATGAAAGTAGTAAATAATCACACTCAAACAATGATTTCAATTTATAAAACATATTAAAAACAACAGAAACAAAACAAAATCATGATACTTACTTAGTTATAAATCTTTCCTCAAAAATAAGCTATGTATAATGAGTAGGTATACATCGACGATGGCATCAACTTAACAAACTAAATGTTCATAGTATTAATGTTTTGTGCACAGCATAGTTTTACGGTACTTTTATAGTATACGAGTTCATTTCTTGAAAATTCTTTCCTCAAGAAAAGCATAGACCTAGTATTAAAGAGAAGTTGTAAAAGTAAGTCAAAAAGATTGAAAATATGCTCTATACTCATGATTACTAAAGCCTTGTCAAGATGTTACATACTATGGAAAGAAATAATCATATTTACCTGTCACATTCGTCTGAACAAATGTATGCAATCGAACAGAATAAGTATAATTCATCGGTACTGTTCTTTATGCGAGAGTGCAATAGAGTGGATGTGAATGTGTATATCACTGAAAAGAGAACTCACACAGACAAGTAGCTACACCGTGCTTACTGTCCTAAACTTAAACCCTGTTCAAACAACAATTCAACAATTACTTAGAACCGAAAGTGAAATCAGATATTCGAAGAATGATGAGATTTTATTCTAACATTCAAAGAATATACTGATTAGAAGTTCGTGGAAGTTGTACTTGTTAACCGAAGTATTTGGATTTTGGCATATGTCAAATTTAGTTTTATCCCCAGCATATTAAGATAACTGCAATGTGAACATAGATGATAACGATGCTATCAGATGACTGCAAGTCATTTCCCCATACTCTATGTTGAAACTGCACGTTCTAAAAGTTAGTTCTCTATACATGGAACAACAACTCGATTGATTCCAATATTTTAAGATTTCTATTTAAATGCTTCCCTATTCATAACAGATGATCGTGAGTCGTTCTTTTTCTAATTATAATTTCTTTGAAATTTTCTCTCAATCATGTTCACTGTGAAAGAAATACGCTTGCTACCTATATCGAATCCTCGTGCCGCGATTTGTATATTGTACTGAATCGAAGTCACTGGTTCACTCGAACAGTTCGAGTTTACAAAAGAAAGTTTTAATTTTACTACTATTTTTGAATTTATCTCAATAACGTCAAGATTCTACTTATAAAAATAATCATTTTCATAAAATAGTAATTGTCAAAGATATCATTCTATGCCTTCTAAAATTTATTAATTTAATTAAATAAAGTAGTTATTTTCTGAGAAGACGTTTTTTAGCAAAGAAGGTTCAATGGTGCTGTATTGAAATAGATATGCATTGCTGTCATTCCACCAACTTTGTCATACAATGGTTTCATGCAGTCCGGAACTGGCTTTTGAAACGACTAGAAAACAAACATATTTAAATATTGAAGAACAACTATTCAACACGAACTGCAATTGCAGAGTAAGGTGCATGTTCAACTCGTTTTGAATAATCATATTTGCCAACGAGACCCCATCCAAATCCAGTCAATTTGCCTTTGTTGTACATGAGAAAGACAGGAAAGAATTCTTCACATTTTGTGTCGAGGCGATTATCGTACCAATAGTGAACGCCTAGTTGAAACTAGAAAGTAAACACTCTGTTTAAAGAATGACTTTATTAGATTTACCCATCGATGGGAAGCAACCGCCTTTGTTCCATTTTGTGCCTGGTACGAGATCTTCGTGTAGTGGAGTTTGAACTGAATCGCGGATAGGATCTTTGCCATTTTGAAGCCAGACTCCAGTACCAGTGCCTTCACGTTGAAGATTGACATCATCTCGACCCGATTTACAAATAGTACTTGGATCGACAAAATATGCAGTAAGAACGTATGAATCGACACCTGCAATCGTATCTCGATTGAACATGTTCTGTGTGTCAAATTTGTAGTAGTCGGTTCTTGCCATCGAAACTGGTAACTTTAAACAGAATCTGAGAATAAAATTCATAAAATTAAAAGCAATATCCTTACCGCCATTTGTACACCGGCAATACTACCCTTCATATCATAGATTAGAATCAAAGCAAGATCATTGTCTTTCATGAAACGTTGACCGAGAAATTTTCCTGTTCGGAAAGAAAATTAACATGTGAAACCAAAAAATAGAAACAAAGTTTCTTGAATTTAGAATTAAGTGATAGTCAAAAAATTTTTTAATAATATACTGCTCGAAATAATTTTCACTCATTAAGATAGATTTCAATATGATACTCACCTTCGCATTCATTCGATATTTGAACAAAACCGCTTTTCTTTGCATCTTCAACTGTAAGTGGTTGTTTGACAAAATATTCTTTACTGAGTGGATTAGGACCCCATGTAACATGTAATGAATCCCACTCAGGTCCTGAACCACTGTTTCCCAAGAAGAAACTATGAGCTAAAACGAACAAATCATTCGATGTTGAGTTGACATTTTATTCGTTACTTGCCTGTGTTGATGCACACGATGAGAACAAGAATATGATACTGCATTGTAGTGATATTGATGGTAAAAAGAGGATAGTTGCTTTCACGTATATATATATTCATGAAATAAATGTCTTGCTCAGCAAAATATCTAATCTCTCAAAACACATATTTTGTAATTTGACCTGTTTTCGTGCGTCATTTGCACATAAAACGAAATCAGAGTTGGTATCACTATCGAGCTTGTGTCATCGTTACACAGATAAAGAGAAAATGTGTGCGAGCAATTCGTGTCGAAAAATCTTTTCAGAAAAAACTTCACATAGTGTTGATCTTAGAACATATTGAATTGAATGTAGTCTTGATTAGAATGTGTACAAGCTAGTAAAGAGGGGTGAATAGAACTCGAGCGGAAGATAACGTAAGAATTCAGTGGAGACATATAAAAAATCTAGGTAGAATTATTGTGAAGAACAAGAACGAATATCTAGAAATTCGAAATGATGCCTTGAAGTATCACAAGAAGAAAAAGTACTGCTTCTTTCTCGTCTTGTCATCAGATCTAAATATTTTTTTACAGACCAATCAGTGAGCTCTTTCGATGCAGTAAACAAGTAGATCAGAATACACTTCAGTCTACATGAAGAAAAATGTTTGTTTTGGTATGACTTCGGTTATTCTGTAACTCTCTCCCATGGTCATTCTTCAAATAAGAAGGTATCTTTGACTAAAGATAAAATTATAATAAGATATCCGTTGACCACTATTCAAATACAAAATGCTCAAGTTATGAATATGATAAGTGATTATAAAGTAGTTGTGAATGACTAATAATGAAAACAAAAGCGTGAAAAGATCTCGAAAGGAAAAGATCGATCCATTTCTCATTGCCTAAATTAGTGAACCTTTTAACTCTTCTGAGGAGCGATAAGAACAAGTGGCACGGGTATTAATGATGTTAAATTCAACGAATGAGTTGTTCGCCAAATGATTATATATCAACACAATTAGGTGGACGTAACTTTGATAAACACTCTAACAAACGCAAATTCCAAGTGAAGTCTAGAGGATCGACAATCTTCAGACTTAACTATCTCTACTACTATCGAAAATTTTTAGACACATAAATTTCAAGGCTGTGTTTAGATCATGGTTTACGATGTGTATCAGTGAAAATTATCTTTGCATGATTAGACAATGTGCAGAATTATTTGTAGATACAAATGGTTTCGTTGTTAAAAAGTTAACAACCGCTCGAACTTTGTTTTGATGAGCTCGATGCATTGTGAAACATTGTAAGACGAAATGTTTGATCTGAAATAATTTTTTAACATCCAACTAAGCTGTGATAGGTTAGGTTTAAAATTTCTCTTGTCGAGATATAAAGTTTTCAGATAAAATCGGTTTGCAATCATCTAATGATTAGCTTTTAACAAGATATTATTCGTTTTCAGTAAGCAAAATATAGAGATTCTATATTTGATACGATTCATATATGAAATCATGTGGTCTTCTAAGTATTGTTCAATTTCGATGAGAAACTCATTTAAACGTCTTCTTACAACTTATCGACGATGAATTTCAACATTCCATTACAGAAATAATTCCAGTCAAAGAAAAAGACAAATAGAATGATTCTCTTAGGAATAATTAGATGAAACCTGATTATTCAATTTACTGAATTTGAATAAAACTATTCTTCTAGTATTTTATTCTCATCAATAAAGCAATCACACGGCATGTATTATACAATAAGATAGAAGAGAAACTTGCATATTATTTACATAGATAGTTCTAATAGCATGTATCGAAAATGTTATGTTCATCGTATTGACATAATCTAATAGTGACATTCGTTGTGTATTAAAATGTTTCACAAGTTTCTCTGAAGACGAATTCTTCGTCACATGTATTTTCAGATGGAACCGATCTATTGCGTGGTGCGTGATCTTGATAGGCTGGCAATCGACAGTAATGGTTGCATGCTGTCAACTATTTGTTACATAATCAGCGAGACTTGAATTGTCTTTATATGAATACTCTTATTGATCAAAAAAGTGAAAAATTCAGACCAGTTTAAACAAGCTAAGAGTTGGTTCTATGTATGTCTTTGATCCTTGAAAAGATCATCCACCAGCCGTCATGACTTAACAAAATTATAACGCTATTCAAGTTTTATTCAACACATACATTTATATTAATTTTCTTTCACGTGAAGCCATTCCTAGAAATGTTTTAGACTGAAAGAAAATCATCAATAACAAACCGTATGCATTTGTACAACAAAATTCAAACTAAAATATCGAATAGGATTATTGTCACTAGAAAACGTAACTTTAACTCAGTTCTATTCATCCATAGATGCTTGCTTTCGTATTTTCAGACTCCTATTTGTTCGATTCTTGCATTCATATCCCCATATGACAAGTGTGCAATTTTGTGTTGAATATTGTGATGGCTCAAATGAATGTCAAGCAACCTTTTCGTTAGTCTATGTAATACAAGGTTTTGTTCATCATCGAAAGGAGTTTATCTAATTTATTTTATTTTTAAATTGAATCGTGAAAAAATATATATTCTAATGTAATTTAATTCTGAATAGCATTGGCTTCTCTTAATAGTTTTTCTAAATCTCCATTATAATGTAATTTTTCAGTATCATCAGAACCACCAATACATATTCCATTAATAAATACTCGTGGAACTGTTGTAGCATTCGTTATTTGTCCTAGTACATCTTGATACTTATTACCTCCATCCATTGTATCTAATTCAACAATTTTATAATCGTTTAATTTGTATTTTGAAAGAGTATTTTTTGTCGTCACACAATAAGGACCTGAAAAAAACTCGACAGAAATTAAATTTCCAAAAATACTCTATATTAAATACATACAAAATGTCTTTGAAAATACAATCACTTTATGATTGTTGATTAATTGTTTAACTTTGTCATGTATTGTTTCTTCGCTAAGTTTCTTGCAAGAAACAATAGCCGACAAAGTTAGCCGGCGAAACGATTGTAGATAAATGATTATTGATTAAAGAAAATTCTACGAAATCAAATAATATTCAATCTAAAAATAAATATCATTTCATCATTACGATATTATCTTTACAGATAAGAAAGTTAGCAGTAATAATTATACAACATTTTTTCATACGACGAATGACGAGACGTGTTAAATCAAACAAACTGATTTCGGTCAGATTTTCATCATCATATTAATGAAATCACACAGAATGTCCCAAAAATTCGTTCAGAAATTTTTCATAAATCATTCTGACACAGCTCTGACGATTTATATATTTTCCAATGAATGCCTACCGCAACAAGAATAGTTTTCATACGGATCAAATGTGAGCTATCTGTGAGTGGCAGACGAAAAGTACAAATCACATTTGGAAAAATGATCAGCCTCAATCAGATGTTAGAGGCTTCTATGAAAGGTATTCCGCTACAATTTAGTGTTCTGCTGTTGTTAGTTTAATGAAGTAGGTCATTGGAACAACTCGAACAATCGATTGCGGTTGATGTTTTCGATAGTGTTCGAAATCTTTCATTGTATCAATTTTATATTAAAGTTAAAATGTAGCTTTAGTGTAATCGTCATTTGTTTTATTGTTCGAAAGTTGATTCGCACTTTTCATCTCAGAGTCACAGATAGCTGAAATTAAACTCGTAAATGTCAAAGCCCCTATTGAGTTCGAACAGAAAATGCTAGAAGTCTAGTTTTGTTACTGATGGATAGAGCACAAGTTGTGCTTTAAAACGCATATTGGCATTATAATTGAAGATGTAGATTACAACATCAAATCTCAATTCTTAATAAACACTGACATGAACTTGTTACTAAGGTTAAATTATTTCGTACTTTTTCTTATTTTAACTTGTATGATGTTGAGTACAATATAAGATAATTGATTCAGACTTGAGAAGAGACGTATGCAGGCTCCTGGCTTTCTATGTATTCAGAGTTCCCAGCAGTCAATGTCAAAAGCAACACCCGTAGATTCTGTGATTTAAACGAAAGTTCTATAGAAAAAATCTCTGCAAGGAGTTCCTAAGTGACATAATATGAAATACGTACAAAATAGAACTTGAAGCAAATCGGAGCCTAGGTGGAAAATTTTTATTGAGCAAAAGTGTTTTTCAAATCGAAGCTGTATGAATGCTCAAAATGTGTCAAAGCGTTCACACCAATGCGTGTAGTCAAGATATGAAAGAATTCCAAATTTTACCTTAGTAACAATTTTAGTGTTTGGAAAAAAAGATATCGTAAATTACGTCTTCAGTTATAATGGTGATATGCGTTTTTAAGTACAACCTGTCCTCTATCCCCATCAGTGTAGAAATTAGACTTCGAACACTTTCTGTTCAAACACAATATGCTTTAACATTGGTTCGGATACTTTTACATGGCAGGTTACTAGAATGATTGTACGTTATCTGAAAATAAATAAATCGCCTGAGTTGTGTCACATACATACAACGAACATACGTATATGATTACAAGGTATGCATATAATTCAATCACTGATTTTCTAAATCATTCTTAAATGAGTTCGATTTCTATGGCCTTGTAAAGATAAATACTATAGAAATTTTCAATTTCAAATCATTTATACTTTCATTTTAATGGCCGATATATTTCCATGAGAAAAACTTATTTAAATCTAACCGATTGAATAATCTTCTTTTATTGTAAACAGAAGAACAGAGAAAAAAAACCGAACTATGTTGTTAACATAGTTTCACATGTTTCTGATTGTTTCTTGGCTTGCTTTTTATTTTTAGCAGGATTTTTCTTCAGTTTTTGTTTTTTCTCATTACGCTTTTGTAAACTTTGTTTAGTTTGTAAACGTTTTCGTTGTCGACCACTTAACCATGCTGGATATTGACCATTTTTATTTTTCAATGTACGAATATTATATTCTAATACCTTATCACTTTCCATTTCTTTCAAAAAAGCAAAAGAAAACAAATCGAATGTTAAATAGAAAAAGAAAATTTTCTTTCAATCTTACCTTCACTTGTTGTTACTTCTTTTATTGGTGAAGTTGACGCTAACAAAACATTAAAAAAACGAGAAGATAATAAACATATGTTTTTGAATGAATTACAACAAGATTATTTACGAATAAGATTATCTTTTTTGAGTGATGCTAATCGTTTTGCTTCATCTTTTTTCGATAATTTGTCACGAAGAAGTTTTCTCATAGCACGCATGTGTTTACTCCGTTTACTTTTTGCCATCTAAAAGATAAAGTTTTTGGAGAAAAAAAATCAAATGCTCTTTTCATTGATATTATTTTTAAAATAATTATATTCATTTAAATAAATAGCATTGTACAAATTACACAATCGAAAAATATAATCTTCTTCTTATCCAATTGTATCAATGAACGTGTGTTCACATACTTTGAATTTGATTATCAAAGAAATCTACAAAATAAAAAAGAAAACATTTTAAAGAGTCCAACGATTGTAATTGAATGTACATAATACGTTTCATGTCTTAAATGCACACTTAGTGCGTATTTAGAATTATAAAATCGAATTCAATCGATTCGTGTCACAACAGGAACAGAATAGGCTCAACAATTTTCATTTAGAAGTTTAAAATGAGAGCTTAGTTTTCCATCGAACTGACTTTTTTTAAGGTATAACAGATTTACAGGTGACATAAACAAACTTGCGAACATTTTTATTTATCGAAGAGCAGGTTCTAATGTGCTGTATCGTCAGAAACAAAAAAAATGACATTATGAACCCTTTCACAGTTGCAATTAAATTAATAAAAATTGAATGTTAGTGGTCGAATACAAAGGAAACTTCAGTCAATGTACTGCCTAAAAAGGTCGATTTATTATCCAACTCAAACGAAGGGTTAGTAAGCTGAGAAAACGATCTTCACTAAAATACACGGGAAGAAACTTTTTTCAGATTCTATGGGCAAGAAAGAAAATGTGGTAGAAAAACTACAGGGCCTTTGTGGTTTAATTAAAAATTCTAGAGATTTCGAACTGCACCCTCAAAGTTTTTGCTGAATGTTCAACAGTCTGTAATTTTTCTAGAAAATTCTTCTCTTGTCTGCGAAATCTAAAAGGGTTCTTCCAGTATACCCTGGGAAAACTTCTTTTTTGGTTTCACACCTTGCTAAACCTGTTTTCAAATTAGATAATAAACCGATGTTTTTAGAGTAGTAAATATACGCTCTCAGGTTTTCTTTTCTGATGATTGATCCCTTCAAAATTTGATTATTGATCACCACAGACTACGAAAAATCTGTTACATCGTTCAAATCTATAAATCCAATGGTAGAAGAAAACTGTCTGCAACTATCCTTGTCTATCAAGTGTGAATTTTGAATAATCTTTCATTTAACGATTTCTTGTAACTCTAGTGTCTATCCTTACTAAACAAGAGTTCCTAGTAGGTCAAATCCACATTTGACTTACTACAACGCGTCATGCCGAAAGAGAATGAAAATAAAACTAACAAAAATAAATTAATGCTTCACATACTAGAAAAAAACGAACTCTCGTTCATTATTACTTACGAGTAGAAAAAATAAAATATTTCAATCTGTCATCACATACGTATTTAGACTAGAATCAGAAATAGTCTATTCTAATTGAATTTTAAAGTTCTTTGTACATATAAGTCTCCTATACATTTCTCAATTCATCTACAAGAAAATATTTATCTACTCGCAGTTTAGTTAGAATTAAAATGTTGAAAATGGTATTTCAATAACACCAGAAAACCAAAAATAGTTGAATGATGAAACTAAAAATAGTTATGCAAAATAAATTCTATTGATTAATTATTCATAATATTAATTAAAGACGACGACATATTCCTTTCTAACTATTCAATGAGTTCTTCGTAATCAAAATAATACAGGAGGTTATGTTAAAATATCACGATTATCAATGCGTCCGAATAAAATCTATAACAGGATCGATAGGAAATTTCTAATACTATCTCAAAGTGAATACAGCTAAATGTGTTCATCCTCTATTTTTCATAGTAAAACACGACATGTTTTTCATATAGAATCGAATGCATTGTTTATCTGCATGAGTCATAATTGACAAAGTTAAAACTAAATTTAATACGGTTTTTAGATTTAATTCTACTTGTAATAGTCTTATTTCTCTGTCTATTTTCAGAAAGCAAATATATTGAAGCAATGAAGTTATGGATAAGACAGAGTATATCAGAACGCACTATAGACTTCAAACTATTTCCTTATTTCATCAAGTACTGAAAGACAGATGAAGATTCACTGAGAATAATTTTATTTCATAAACTTGTAAGCGAATATTTGCTGAAAAATATTTCGAAAGTTATCATCAATTAAACACTATCAATCTTGTTCAAGTAGTTAGCTGTTTATCTTAGTATAAGTATTTAGGATTTGAGAGTACAATCCGATTTTCTTTTCCGAACGTAAGAAGATTTAGTAAATACGAACTGATAGTCCAGAAAGAAGTTTTCGAATATTAAAACGAATGTCTACGATGTTCACATGATACCAGATCAAATCTGTTAATTATCATACAAGAGATGAAGATAGTACGCCGTTTGATTCTCATTGTATGAATAGGTCTTGAATTTAACATATGTCTATAATATAAATTTGCGTAAATACTTGAATAATGCATAAAAGATGTTGAAAGTAAAGAAGTCAGAGTACATCACTTTCAAACATGGTTATTTTTCATAGAAAAAATCGCAGGGTAAATTTAGTTGTTCATTTATTTTTTCTTTCAAAAAATCTGACTTACTTCGTTGCAATGGTAAATTTTGTCATTCGCACGAAACTTAACGAACGTACATACTTACATACGACAATAATGCATGCCAATTCGACGTTTTCATCTCCAGTAAGAAAAAATGAGAAATTTATTCTTGATATCGATTGGTCGATTTCATACGAGAATCATCTAGGCCATTAGAGGTCAGTCTAAAGTATAAAATCATCCAGAATCAATTTTATCATTAAAAATCTCAATTGATTTATATCAATTCATAAATTTAAAAAAGAATTTTCATGAGGAGCCTTTATATTTACATTTTCTGGTCCTCGTCCTCCTCCTCACAAATTTTCTAAGTGGTCATTTGTATCATAAATCAATTCACGAATACAATTATATTTCTCTCATCATTCATAAACATGTATTAGTCCATTAATAATATCTTTAAGAAATTGAAAACTTTTTAGATCATCAAAATTAAAGAAAATCTTAGCAATACCAATAAGAGATGGGTATTAGTCGTGACCATTGGCATAAACGACGAAAAACTGGTGGTAAACGTCCACAACCCCATAAAAAACGAAAATTCGAATTAGGTCGACCGGCAGCTCTAACGAAACTAGGTGCTAAACGTATACATACTGTACGTACAAGAGGTGGAAATAAGAAATATCGTGCATTACGTCTTGATATCGGCAATTTCTCTTGGGGTTCAGAAGGTATTGCAAAAAAGACACGTGTTATCGATGTGATGTATCATCCATCTAATAATGTTAGTATTTAATATTGAAACTTTTTTATTTTCATCCATTTGATTTAAATTAAGGAATTAGTTCGTACAAAAACTTTAACAAAATCGACAATCGTTCAAATCGATGCAGTACCATTTCGACAATGGTATGAATCACATTATGCATTGCCACTTGGTCGTAAAAAAGGTGTCAAATTAACTGAAGCTGAAGATGCTTTACTCAATCGTAAGCGTTCGGCGAAATCTGAGAAAAAACTTGTTGTCAAACAACGTCGTGCGAAAGTTGAACAAGGACTTGAAGAACAATTTCAAGCTGGACGTGTTCTCGCTTGCATTTCTTCAAAACCTGGTCAATGTGGTCGAGCGGATGGTTATGTACTTGAAGGAAAAGAACTCGATTTTTACATGAAAAAAATAAAACAAAAGAAGTCAAAATAATTTTTATCTTTATCATCATTTTTTGTTTTTATTTAATATAACAACCTTGTCAAAAACAATTAAATAAACAATAAGAAAACAAACCGAAGAAAGAAAAAAAAATCAAGCAATTGACTTTTATTTGGTTTTCCTTATCATTTATGATAACGAAGAACTGTTGATAGAGATGATCGAGGATCTGCTGATCAAAAACTTTTATCTTACGTCGTTCATTCGTAATAGAGAAAAGAACGATTCTAAAGATAAATCTACTTATTCGACGTCACTGAATCACGAATCATAAAGATATTTTAAAATCCATGAAATTTTTTCATGAGTGATAACTATAACGCAATCCTTTTGTTTCTCCTACATTCGAGGAAAATATCGAATATGAACTTCCTACCGGAAAAATGTCCTTTATTTGTCATTCCTTGCAGAATTGTTTACAGTAGAAATCTGTTACTTTTGTTTTGTTAAAGCCATTTTTCATATCAGTATGTAATGAAACATCCGATGCAATAATTCATTCTTCTGACAAGAATGCTCAGGTGGTTTGGATTGATTGTATTTCATCAAGAAAAAGTAAGAGTTAGAATAAAAAAACAGATTTCTTTCGTTATATTGTTCTACATAAGAAAATGATTTTAAATGAATGATCCATTCGTAAGTCTATAGTGATATTTGAAAACTAAACTTTTCTTAAAGTTATGAATGCATTGTAGAGCTTTTATATCTTCAGCTCTTCTTAAATCAGATAGGTTTTCGGTTCGTTACTACTTTCCTTAGTAAGTATTTGTTAAAAGTCTTGCAGCTGATTTTTACTTGAGCGAAACGTTCAGAGATAATAGAGAAATTTTTCATTGGCTAACACGATACATCATGCTCACAGTTGATATTACCTAGAAACATCTAGACAGACTTGATAAATGTGACTGTATATGGATACGGATGAAGACGATGTGAGTGTGTGTTAGCATTTGCATTTGGAGTGATATAAATGTGACTGCAGTGTTTGTCGAGTAGAAATCTGATGAAGTCAGATACTTGCCCATCCACATTCTCACTACAACATTCATCCCACTACTCTTCTGCGTAAAAAGATAGTTAGATTCACACTAGATGGGCCATCCACGTCGAAAATTCGCCGAAAATGAAATATCATCTTTTGAATTCGACACTATCGTTTTCTTATCTTTTAGCTTTATCTGTCTCGATATATAAAATATTAGTACCAGATTCATTCGTTAGCTATTATGTCGAACGTGCACAATCGCAATCATAGTTCTGAAAAGAGATCATCGACGAATGGTTGACACACTCACCACAGTAACCAGAGATCGTCTGTCGATCATTAAAAGGATAAGGATGAATCTACGATGAAAAATGACCCTGCTCACCATCATGAACCAAGGAGTAATATGTTGTCAGCAGTTCATGATGATTATAGTAGTAAACAACACGTTCAATCTAAACAAAAAACATCAAAGAGCAACCAACATGAACTTAAGCCAACCAATGTTTACACCATCGAACAACCTAATGTGAAAGAAGAAAAACCACTGAGTCGACTAAGTATTCTGAAAAAACTATTTCGCATCGCTCTACGACTTATATCCATTGCACCAAATATCTATGATCTGTATAATGATTATTCATATTTCGTTGATTTACAGTCTGACGGCGTAAACGACATGGTCAAAAATGAATATATGAGTTGTGTGAATCCCATAAAGATTGGTTGGCTAATCCTGACCATTATAAGTACTCTCGTTGTTACTCTTGAAATTGTCAATTCGATAAATGAAACGGCGATGGACTGGAGTGGACGATTGTTATTTCGTCGATTTAACATTCACTATGAAACAGCAATTAGTTTGTTCGGCGAAGATTTACCACAGGCAGTCGTTGTGGTATTTGCCATACATTGCGGTTGTTATTTAAAGGAATCCGAAGGAACAAAACCAAAAGGCAAGGCCTATCGAATATTGCAATCAATTATTTTAAATTTCGCTGCTCGTTTAATTCGTCGATGTTTCACACCGTCGACCTCATCAGAAACAAAGCCATCGTGTTGTCAAAATGAAAGTTCGTGTTGCTGCTGCTCATGCAAATGTCATTCGTGTGATAATTGTTTGAAACAATTTTGTTTGTGTCTACTCGCTGTACTTTGCCCACCATGCTTCTTGATCTATTTTATTATTAAAACGTGTAACAAAGAATGCTGGGAAAAATACTGTAACAAAACTTTTTGGAAAAAATTTGGAAATCGTCTTCTCCTCATTTTACTCTGTATAATATTTCCACCTACTCTATGCATCTATTGTTTGCATAAAAAAATGTCGCGATGGTAAATGTAAACGATGCTGCATTGGCTTTTGGTGCTGTCCGTGCACGATGATCAGCAGTATCGTAAAAAGGGATCAGAGCTTTTGTAGTCGGCATGTATCGCGTATTGACATGTAAACCTTGCAGATCATCTTCGTTGCATGATGAAAATGAACTCTTTACTGAAGAGGAAATTGTGGCTGTAAAATATCTAAGCAACGTCTTCTTTGTCGCTCTCTTTCTGCTGAATATTTTCAGTGCTGTGCTATATCTATGGACCGAGTCAAGAAACTATGTTCTATGCTTTAATGAAGAATCCAACACTACGAGAACGCCTTTTAATTGATCTCAAAACATTGTTTTGCATCTTCATATTCATTTCTTATGTGTTGGATGCATACGAATTACACTATGAATGTATAATAAAATAGAACTGATCGAATATTTTATTTTAGCTAAGATAGAATCTGGATGCATATGGGTGTAGATTTTGTGATTTACTAGTCATAAATATTGATGTGTCGCTCTTCTTTTTATTTATAATTTCTCTGTTTCCATAAGAATATCCAACATATTTCCTCTTCTGAATCCACAGTCCTATTTCGAAGTAAAGCAAGATATGAGTAACTCGAGCAATGCATTCGCACGGAATAGAACAATTATTTTCGTTTTTATTCTCCAATTGTTTTGTGCAGTATTTCCTTCAAAGAAAAAAAGTATTCACATACATTGCAAATATGTGTGCCGTGACTCAGACTTAGCATAAATAAGTCATCATAGCAAGAGAAATTAGGAAAAAAATAGTTTTAATCGATATTCTTGTAAATCTCGCCCCTTTTCAAGGTAACACGATACACTCGTCTTGAGTTGAGACTTAATCATTGATTTTTGATGAGAGGACTTCTTGTACAGCATATTTATTTATTAAATTAAAAATAAAGACTGAATTTCATTAGATTAAAAAGCAAAGGAGTGATAATTATTGAATGTCGATGGAGTACATCGATTAATTTCTTCACATTGATGAAGGTACTCAAAATCCTCTGCAATATTGTGATGAGTGACATTCTATGAGGGATGATTCATAGA
This sequence comes from Rotaria macrura, assembly GCA_900239685.1. Lineage (NCBI taxonomy): Eukaryota > Metazoa > Rotifera > Eurotatoria > Philodinida > Philodinidae > Rotaria > Rotaria macrura. Next base: position 22,636 of record OENT01000345.1, on the reverse strand, counting down.
GATACTTTCCTGTTTAATTTCGAGTGTATTTTCATGAGATGAGAGTACTGTACAATACGCTTCTCTTAACGGATGCATCATATCAATGTTACTTGAAGTACTAGTTAAATCAGGATGAACTAGTTGGTAATGATTCGCATGAAATTGTATATGCCTTCTCATAGTATGAGAATACTGAAGAATAGTCGATACCATGAAAGTATAGACAGGAGTAATGTTGCTATGGGTAATGGCAAGATAATCCTATATGATACGTGTCCTTTGATTGGTAGATAAAAATGATGTTGCAGTATTTGTTAGATAATGCTTATCGATTGAATAGATCCGAGTTTTCTTATATTTCTAATGTGTTTTCTTATTATTAAAGTTTCTTTTTGCAACACGACAGTGCATGATTTAATACATTCTTCGCCAGCAACGCATTATCCATTCGATAATTCTATAGTGTGGCTGAATGTTCATCGTTTTGTGAGATTGTGTTTTGTAAAATTTTCTGTGATGTATCATAATGTCCCATGATCATCATCAGATGACGCATGTGATTTAGTGGTGTTTGCCGGCACATTTCATTTCATGTGTATTCTGTTCGTCGTGTCAGTATTGGATCATTATCACCAGTTGATCCTAATTTAATCTGTCATAATCATCGTTCGATTTGTTCTCCTTATTTGACTCGAAATGTGCTGTGCATCGATATATGAATTTCTTCTTCTTCCTCTTTCGCATGAAAGTTATATCATGTACGAAAGCAAAGAAAGCAAAAGTCGTTTTATTGAAATCAATGGATCGATTTCTATAACAGAAATGATTCTAATAAAATCTGGACTTCATCGAATACTGTCTCTTCGTAGAGGTAAGCAACTTTTCAATCCTTACTAGTGGGTACAAAACTATTCAGTGATAAATTAACATCCTTTATCCTTGATTGATTTATCTCATTGTTTGTAAAGGACAGCTTATTCTCGAAAAAAAAATACTATTCAATTACAAGGTTTACTTTGCAAACACAATCTTTCAATATGGAGATGAAAATCTAGAAGAAAAAGACCATTTTTAAAATTATCTGCCCTCATGAGTTCGTGAAGCTTCATTCAATGTTCAATAAAGAAACACTTCACGAATATAACACCACATAGAAGATGGTTAATCATATGGTTGATCTCGTTCAGCCATTATTTTCATTTATGCGTCACTATCAGCGAATTCTATAGTATTGAAGGGTACTAGAGTCTATTTTTTTATTGTCGTCATGTGACATATCGAGAAGAATCTCCTTTTACAGTTGAGAATACATAAAAAAATAGATGAAGTTCTTCGAAATTAATATCAATTACATGTGGAACAACAATAATCGATATTCAATTTCGATTGAAACAAGAAGCATATTACTCAAGCATTTCACAGAGCAATTTCAAATTTTAGTACCCGACAGTAACCTTCTTATATTGTTCGATCCCACACTGTTCTGCCGTCAATATATCTTTGATTAAACATGAGAGAAATGTTGAAGTTGAATGACTGCTTGATCAGTAATTTCGTTTGAGACGATTAAGAATGACTTTGTATCTTTGAGGCTCAGAGTGAAATCAGCATATTTATTAAGATCAGTAAATGTTTCCATTGTATCGATTATGTCTTGGAAAAGAGTAATCAACATTTTATAGTTCTCTTCGGAATCATTAACGTCCGAAATCAAACACACAATCATAACTTTTTCGACAGAAATATGAATTAAATTGCTGAATTAGGTGTTCTCACTGTAATTCAAAGCTTCACTTCAATATCATTAAACGATAAAATATTTATTATTTTATTAACGCTTTGTTTCCATGCTTCTACCGATGCAGTCAAAACTTCAATAAACAAAGATAATTTCTTATATGATGTCAGCATTATTCTCATGGAGTTTCTTACAGAAAAATGCACAAGAATTTACGAGTAAATGAAAGACATAGAAGAAAGATTACTACACAATGAGTCGAGAGCAATCGCATCTGTCCTCATAAAAAAAGACATTGCTAATCGATGCAATCACGAAACCGTTCATTTCCATTTTCTCATATTAATTGAGACATAAAAGTAGAGAAAGTCAAACTCATAGGTTTTTAATCGATAAAAAGGCATAGGTTCTAACGTGTTCTTACCGATGAAACATCAACCATGGTTTTCAATGACAAGTACTGCTCTTCTCTTCAATTAGTCATGATTTTACAGGAGAATTGAACTGATATTAAGATGTCACAGAACTATACAGGGATGAATATCCATATGTCATCCAGGTTTCTGGAGATATTGTCACTTTAGAATTATGTTGTAATTAGTATTGAGTTTTATAGATTTGAATATAATGATAATTTTGAAGTTTTACTTTTAATTATCTATGTCGAATATCTTAAGAAGCGAAAGAAATATGTTGAAAAACAATCAAGATTCTTTTTAATCACGGCTAGTCTTATAAGAAATTTCTGATTATATAAAAGAGCTATTTTTTATGGTCATCTTTCTGTGGTTGCTGAAATGATTTTCAATGAATGTTATTGATGAATATACTTTATAGCTTTTCTTCGTTTTATTCCAACAGTACATTTAAAAATAATGATAGATTTTGTCCAGCACATTTAAGGTCGTTGTTCTTGTGCTTCTTATTGCAGCTGTTATCAACCTTTCTTCTGTTTCAAAATGAGATGAATGTCGGTGTCAGTGGACCCTTATACTTGCAGACAATTACATTCAAACCCATTGAATTATTCTTTGTCACATTCAATATAGTTCTTTCATACATGGTTGTATTTTGAATTAGGGATCTTAGAAAAAGCAAAAGAAATGTAATTTGAAGATGATATAGGTCTTCACCTATAACTGGTCAGAGCAAGATCTACAAAACTTGACGAATCTGACCAGTTATTTTCTTGAAATTCTAGTACTGATGATAATAAATACGTTCCTGGCAGTCATGTTCGAACATAATAGCTTATTATACCATAAGATGTAATTTTATTTAGCCAATATACTAAAAAGCGGATGGCATAACAATGGAGCAATTTAATGACAAACTTAGACGAAGTTTTCGGCTGTTACTGTGAATTGAGCATTTTATTAGTGTTCGGAATAATATAATATGGTCAATAAATTTTCTCAGGAGATGAAATCCTGCCGGGATCCTGGAGGTAGACTTATAAGCGTATTCGATGGACGAATACTTCTTTCTTAAATAGATGCTACTTAGTACCTGGTGATATTTCAACAGGTGGGTCAAAAGCTTACGTGAGATTCAGTTAAATTTTAACAGTAGGGATCCGTAAATCGATCCGTCTCCGAAATTCTGATTGGATCTGATGATTCGATTGATTGTCCTGGGTAAAGCCCCGAACTATTTCTTTTTGCTTGCTATGGATTCGAAAAAAAGAGATGTCAATCGAAACATTCATTTCAATAGCGAGAAAATCACAATCACTTTTTGTGCCGATGTTGGTATCATCTCCCAAACTTCTTCGTTTACTTTTTTCTGTTTATCTCTCTCCAACATATAAGCGTGTGTTCTATATTAAATAATCGTAGTCTAGTTATGCGAATTAGTTCAAGAAACATCATTACCAAGAGCGGTGACAAACTTTTAATACAGCTAGTCGTTATTCTCTTCTTTATTGACATAGACAGTCATTTTAGAATGATACTGATAACATGAGAAAGAGAGACGGTCTTTTTTTTATTATCCACTCAATGTGACAATATATCACTTATTACTAAAACTTATCAGCGTCAACTCGCAAACTCTGTTCTTTTTCTTTGTCCCTCGTCTCGATTGGCTTTTAGGTCACATGCATGTGACATATCATACACAATTGGTTTGTATGAAAGGTGTTTTTCTAGTGTCGCATTTCATTATATAAATTTGAAAAGAATTTATTTGCTGTAGATCAAAGTTCCTTATTTGAATCAATTTTACTTTTGTTTAATCATATTTTTTTGTTCATCGATACTTTGTGATATTAACCAGTTAGCTATCTATAAATGGGAACCGTATTAGCAACGTTGAAAAACCATGTATATAAGCTTCGTGGGGCGAAACGTAACTATTCACATGCCCAACCTGATCATCCAGAACGTAATCCTGTAACAACCTCGATTCCAAATAACGATACACCCCAAAATTCTTACCAAATATCTGCAACAACAGAAATACAACTAATTATTCCATCGAATCAGGTAGAACCAATTTCTGTGAATAAATTAACGTCGACTAATGATACTGTGCAAGATTCTAAGCCTGTATCAGCATCATTGAAAACAACAAAAGAACTAACAATGACCCCATCGGAGCTATGCAGTGATTTTTATTTGGCATGTCGTCTGAACAACTTTGAGAAAGTTGAAAAGTTACTTGCAAATATGACACTTGATGAAGTAGATCGAATTGAACCAAATGGTAGTACAGCATTACACAGTGCATCTTATCATGGTCATCGTGAAATTGTAGAATTGTTGTTGAAAGTAGGAGCTAACAGAGCAATATCGAATAAGTATGATTGTTTACCATATGATGAAGCGAAAAATGATGGCATTAAAGAACTTTTTCTGCGCATACCGAGTAGTAATCGACTTATTTCGTATACTGGCGCTATTGAATGGGAGTTCTTTGATGAAGATGCTATGGAAAATGCGGTAGATGAACGAAAAATTATGAAGTCATTGTACGACAGTAGCATGAAGACTGCCTCAATCAATAAAATGTTCGAAAAAATTGAAAAAAACTATATCAACAAAGAGCTAACTAATATCACTGGTATTGATATTATCAGACGTTATTTTCGAAAGGCTACCGAAGAGAAAAATCCAATATGGATAATTACAGCTTACACAGCTGAAACTGATTTCTACAGAATTTTAAATGCTGAAATAGCAGGTGGTGCTACTCGTTGTCAAAGTGAACGAAGATATATTATAGCACTTATATCACACCATGATAGCTTGGAAAAATATGTGTTTATTGGTGTTGCTTACCGAGTCATGAAAATAAATGAAGATGATAAACGAAAATATCAAGTTGGTTCTATATTAATGACAAAATCATTCTTGTCTTCATCAATTGATCGAGAAGTTGCAGAATTAATGTCCTGTCGACAAGAAAAAGCGGCACAAACACAAGAAGATAAGGTCTTACGTTGTAAAGTCGATAAAACCAAAATTAAATCGTGGGTGATATGTAAATATCAGATCAAGCATCGACGTACTGCTTTGCATATTGAAAATGTATCTCAATATGCAAACGAAGCTGAAGTATTAATTATGCCATATTCCGTATTTAAAGTGAAAACAGTAGGAATAGTTGAACATGTATTTTCTGATAATATTGAAAGTATGACTCAAATAGAATTAGAAGAATGTGATCAATATTTATCAATATAAACAAATATGACATACTATCGAATCTAAATAGTTAAGCAATATCTTAAAACTGTTGCTCTTATTAGGGTTTTGTTGTCTGTGAGTAAGGAGGGCAGATATGAGTGTTCGTGGACCCTTATTCTAACCCACATTTAATTTTGCTTATTCACTAATAAAATGGATAAATTTTGATTGAAATGATTTTACGGTCGATTTTTATTTAAAATATGGGAAAATCTGATATAATAGAAAAACCGATTTGCGTTTTTCAAAAAACTTAGCTTCTTGTGTGTTTATAGGAAGTATCTTCAAATGCGATTAAAACCGATGAAAAATTATCATTTTCATTCAAAATGTCGTACTATTCGATATATATCGAGCTGGATATTTTTCGATAGCGTAAATATAACAAAATAGTCTGAATTCTGATAATTGCTGCGACTGTTAGAGGTCACGTTTCCCGTTCTAACGAGTGATGCTGATAAAGCCGATAGTTTTTCTTATATTTTCAATAAATCCCATCCACACTACTTGATTTGCGCAAAACAACAAATAATCAAAATTTTTGTTCAGATTTAATAATGTAATTGCTATATTTCTTAAGATTTTTGTCTCCTGGTTGAATCGATGTCAATTCTTTTTCTAGATATACTGTGAAATTATGAGAAACACTTTCGAAATCAGTTTTCCTGCATTTGGAAGACACGATGGGATGATTATGAATGCAAGATTTAATTCTATAGAAATTTGTGGACTAAGATTATTTCTTTACTTTTAATCTTCATCTGACGAAATGTTGTTGTGTGAAAATGTTGAGAAGAAGGATAAAATCATTTTTTTCATTTCACTCATTACAATTCTTTGTCGATTGACACCAGAAATAGGCATTTTTTTCTTTTCTTTTTACTGTCAACATATATGTTGTTTTTTCCAACTGACAAAGCTGTTGATGTGATTGGTTCTCAATTAACGTTTGTGTGGCGAAACGAAAATGGGTGTTACACATTTCAATATCCATATGATGAATATTTATGGATAGTTTTCTCGTAAAGTTTGTTTGAAATAACCTCTTTTAATTATTTATCGACGGTTGAGCAGGGTAGTGGATCAGATTATATGCAGTGTCGATAGATAAAAATATGATCCACATGCAGCATCGAACACATCGAGTTGTATAAAATGATAGTAATTTAAAGGCTATGTATACGTGGCACATTATTTGTAGAAAACACATAAGATATGCACGCTGTCGAAAGAAGCATGGTGACTGTTCAAAAAGAATTTATTTTTGGTTTGTGGTGCGCGTGCTTCTGGACATAATATGGATCGGAACTGTATTTGTTTCACTTTTTGTGTATCCTATGCACCTTTTTTGTCTCTGTATTTGATCAGAAAGATCTCTTCTAAATGAGATACAGTAAGCTACCATTAATTCGATGCAATAGCAATGTGTTTCTACAGGCAGCCATCTGTTTCAATCAACCAGTTTATTTTTATATTTTCTCAAAATTGAATACATTTTCGCTTGTATGTTTCAGTAATGCGATCGGAAATCATTGTGCTGTTCTATTTATTGATTGAATCTATCTTAAATGCATGGACTTGATTTCCAGAACAAAATTTATTGGGAAACGCGAGTCTGTAACAACATTGTTTTAGAAGGCACTTTCTCAAGAACAATTACAGAAGAAACATACAACCATTCAATAATTTGTCAAAGATGTTTAGTGCTCATCTAAAAATGTGATGGATAGGCATTTTTCAGATTCTAGTAAATTAGCAAGCTAGAGAGTTGCAATTGTCGTCGTCATTAAGGAAAACACGGGTGGTTGAATAGAATTGTTCCATGCTCAAATCACTATTGTTAACTTTACTAAAGGAAACATGCGAAGCTGACTTCATAAATGTTACACTGTGTTAAAGCCCGTTATTAAGTGCTGTTTTGATTCACAACATCCAATCCCCTAATGAAAGTAGTGACCTTGATATCAGTATAATCAGCGATAGCCACGTTGATTGTAGGCTGCCTAGAGGTGTCTCGAGTTACCATTAAAGGTTAAAATGATGTATTGGTGTATTATGATAAAGAAAACATTTAATGCCGATTTGTTCACTAAATTAGCATCCCTAGTACCGAAACTATTGATTTCTAAAGATTCAGTATTAATCAAATTTCCTTGGGAAATAAATCAATGCATTATTTTCAGTTTTAAGGCTAACCCAAAAAATCTAAGCATACCCATTGTCAACAAATGACAATTTGAAACTAGTAGATTGGTTGCATTTGAGACTAACAGTGGATGCCATTTCTCATTACTGTTCTTCGATATTTGTGCGATTATATCCATAGATAGAAAAAAAAACAGTCGTATACATGACACTAGAATTAGGACCGTATTTCGTCGTATTTCTATTGTATACTACAGTATATAGGTAGTTTTTACATAGTGCACGAAAAAACACGGTCGTAGTTTTAAATTCGTGTATACGACGTCGTAGTTTTCGGATCTGGGAATTGATCTCTGCAAAGTTTAACTTCGTTGATAAGATGAAAACATATGCTTAATCGTGCTTATCGAAAAATTCAGTATTGGACTAATAGACAAATACTAGTCTACGATGTTGATGCTAAATGGTGCGAATCTGGGTGTGGATATGGATAGAGTAAAAAGCGATCCGAACCTATATCCATCCGCCTACATTCGCACTCCAACACACTTGATGATGAATCCTCAAGCCCAGTTTCGTGTTCAGTCACCGTTGATACTCGAACAATATGTGACGGCATAATCTAAGTGTTATTACATAATGCTAGTTGTAGAATATTGTCGTAGGTCATTTGAAAAAGTACATTTGCGACCTTGAAATAGAAATAAGACAAAGTTGAAGAGTTCTAAATAAATTATCAATGTCCTGGAGATACATTTTACTGTAAAAATACTAAAAGATTCATTCTTGAATATAGTTTCACTCTACATTCTTTTGTTGAGTTACATCCCCGAAATGTCCGATCTACACAGAGGCTAGCAATGAGAAATTCAACATGTAATCTTCAATCAAAATAAATAAATTACAATAAACAGTCATTGTTCGAGTTGAATCTCAACTAGAAAATAAGAAGAGGTCCGATGGCACACTTCCAGTGAACGCATTCAATAGAATCGAAAACCCTCATAGGTTTATCTAGAAATTTTATAAACTTCATAGACTTTTGCGGAAAGTTTTTCCAATTTTAATGCTGAAAAACCGATTCGAGTTTTGTGGGAATAAAATCATCCGTACACAATATAATGTATTAGAAGAGTGACCATAAGCTGTACATGCTTTGGTGCATGATTCTGACTTAGCTACTATGTATGCCACATACTACTTACGTTGGAACAGTTGTCTACTTCATCAGGCGATGTTATCCTTTCCATATATTAAAAGTTTGAATGTAAATTTTTAACCACAACGCGGCAGCGTATTTCTTCCTCATAAAAAAAGTAAGCAACAATTTCTTTTGTTCCTCATTGAACATTCCATTGAGGACTGTCCAAAGTCGCACTATGTGAGGTGATTCTTGAGTGTTCGAGCAGCGATACTTGATATTTCTTTTTAATAACTCAATATCAATATTACCTATTCGGCTTGCGGCTTCCTCACGTTTAACAGCTGTAAACAGGTTTAAAAAATAGAATAGTACCAACAATGAAAAATATTTGTGAAACATACTCAATCTGGTGACGAAATGCATTTAGACGATATTCATGATATTTTGTGCAATCATTTTTAAAGTTCGATGCTATTATCGATACATCTCTACCGCCAGGAACAAGGTCATGAGTTAGTCCAAATGAATTAACAACATCAAGCCGTAGTTCATTCATAATACTACTGATTAAATAGTCAACTCCAATATCCATATTGATAAGTTCATTTTGCTGAAAATATTTCTCCACTTCATCAATAGCTTCTATATCTTTACTAATTAGTTACTTGTTCTAGAGTCTGTTGCTTCCATAATAAACGAGGAAATTTCAAATCTAAATAATGTTTCTTTTTCATGGTCATGGCCATCAATTGTCCAAAGTACGGATAATGACTTTTCAATTCGTGTGAAATCGATTCGTGTACCGAGAATATATTGGATATCCAATTATCACGATACAGACCAGTATTCTTGCGTCTGCTGGGACACAAAGTGAATAGAAGTAGACGTGCACTACAACTATGCCAACATGTATTCATTATTGAATCCCGATTACAGTCACTTACATCAATAATCTGGATGTCTACATACCATGCTTCCATCATCGGTGCTCATTGCAAGAGGGAAACAGCTGATTTTTTAAATTTTAAATAAAAAAAATCATTGAGTCGATTGAAATGATTAAATTTGGTATCCTTGATGTTCGAAATATCAATCTAGGGAGGGAGAGTTTAAATCCGATTTTCTTGATTTTCCTGATTAAAATCAATTGATTTATTTCAAAAATATCAGAAATATCACAGAAATCTGCTGTTTCCCCTTTGGCTCTTTGTCATTTCGTAAAGGTTGATAAAACGTGGTAATTTCATCATTAACATTGTTCGAACTAGCGTGTACCATATCAAGCCGAACGATTACTCTGTCAAGATGTTCAGTGCACGATTTTTATAGAGATTTTTAAAATAATGAAAATTTTTTTCCCATATAATAAGTAGAATTTGATATTTCGTATTTCATTTTCTATAATACTTCGTCCAGCTTCTAAACTAAAATCAAGGATGAGTTGAATTCCTTCGAAAATCATATTTCATGGATAGATGCATGCCACAGGAATTTGTATACTATCCGCTGGTATAGTTGATAACAAAGAATAAATTTTTTAGCATTTTGGATTTAGTTCGATTTTAGTAGTTAGATTGCTGATAAAATCATCGAATTGTGAATCATTAACTATTCACGAAATGAATTAGTTATTGATTAATACTTTGACTGAAATAGTTGTGGGGTGTGATATTGTGTTGATCCCCGAGAAGAGCACTTGTTTCTGTAAGAAATGCTTCTAGTACTATTTCTTTTAGTTTTTTTTATCAATGAAAACATCAATAACATTAATTAATATCAGGATATTATCAAATCCGTTCGAACAAGCAGCTAAACTAACCTCAGGTCTTTCGTTCAAGTTGTTTTTCAAGTACACCTTCTTCTATCGAACCCACAGTAAATAGAATTTACACACGAGTAAAGTTCGAAACGTTTCCCTTGATGTTCTATCACTCTAGAGTTCAATTGAAAGTTTTACTAATTTGAAATTGACTAAGCGAAAGATAAAAATATCCATAAGCAAGTGTTGTAAGGTTCTGCATTAAGCGTGAGAAACATTTTGTCTTTTTCTTTAGCTCTGTAGTAAGACATCATAGTCTACTTACGAATAAAGAAAATCCTCGGTGCACCACAGTTATTCATTGTGGGATCTTAGGTCAGCGTCACTGACCGACTCAGACATGCCAGTTGTTTGACGAGGGCCGGTGAAGTGAACTTTCGCTAATTCTATATTGCCACCACCCAAACCTGTATTGATGTTTCGACGTATATATTGTTGGCAGATGATAGGGTGAATACTAATTACTCACGACTTCTTACTCATTCAGTATTACTCGATGGTGAATGAAATAACATGTTTTAAAAAAAATAGTTAACAGAAAGTGCATATATAGACCTTGCAACTTTAATTTTCCGTAAAAGATTTCGTCTGCGAAATATGGGACCATGAGTAATCACGACTGTTGTTCAGTTCGTCGTGCATCTATTTTTTGAAAGTCGATAACAAATATCTCGATAAAATATATGTTAACTACGACTAACGGAACAGCTACCCCAGAGCTGATGAATTTACATGAATCACAATTTAAGAACTCCAAACATTAAATCTTGGATAAATCGATATTTATTATTTTTAAGTAACATATACTCAATTTAATTCCATTAATTTTCATTCTGATAGTATTTCAATCTAATTCAATGGTTTTGAATTGAATTTCTACTACTTTATACGTAATTTAAGTTCGATTAGAATAAATACAGAGGAATGCACAAGAATTTACGAGTAAATGAAAGACATAGAAGAAAGATTACTACACAATGAGTCGAGAGCAATCGCATCTGTCCTCATAAAAAAAAGACATTGCTAATCGATGCAATCACGAAACCGTTCATTTCCATTTTCTCATATTAATTGAGACATAAAAGTAGAGAAAGTCAAACTCATAGGTTTTTAATCGATAAAAAGGCATAGGTTCTAACGTGTTCTTACCGATGAAACATCAACCATGTTTTTCAATGACAAGTACTGCTCTTCTCTTCAATTAGTCATGATTTTACAGGAGAATTGAACTGATATTAAGATGTCACAGAACTATACAGGGATGAATATCCATATGTCATCCAGGTTTCTGGAGATACTGTCACTTTAGAATTATGTTGTTAATTAGTATTGACTTTTATAGATTTGAATATAATGATAATTTTGAAGTTTTACTTTTAATTATCTATGTCGAATATCTTAAGAAGCGAAAGAAATATGTTGAAAAACAATCAAGATTCTTTTTAATCACGGCTAGTCTTATAAGAAATTTCTGATTATATAAAAGAGCTATTTTTTATGGTCATCTTTCTGTGGTTGCTGAAATGATTTTCAATGAATGTTATTGATGAATATACTTTATAGCTTTTCTTCGTTTTATGCGAACAATATGTTAAAAAATAATCGGAGATTTTGTTTTGAACACATAGGTGTTTCTTCCTTGTTGTTTTGTTATTCGAAAAACGTTTTTATTGCATGGTAAAAGCTGTACTGCACGTGTGTTGTTGAATTTATTTGTTTTTCAACCAGAGATGGTAGATGGCGCCCTGTATACTTCAAAGGACAACAATTGCTGTCGAAATCTGTTTAGAGTTTATAGATATACTCAAGAAGAAATACAGAACTCAAAATAAATACGTTTGGTGGTGTGACTCAACAGTAATCTATGAGGATTTATTTCGTTGCGTAAAATGAATAATGTCATTAATTATTCGCAGTGTCATAGCAATCATTAATCTTCATAGGTTAGTCATATAAATAAACGAGCTGAGTTAACTTTTGGAACTTATAAATTGCGTCATTGAGAAGTGTTATCACGTTTGAAGCTTGGAAACTTTAACCAAATAGTCATCAATACGGGCACCTTGAAAGAATGACTCATTAGTCAATACTGTTGTTTTGTTAGTCAGTCTATGTTTTTTCTTCTAGTAAAAAGAGAAAAACAGCGCAATCATGCTTTGTGTGGTGTAATATATATGCTTTTTGTTTTCTAGATTTTATTATAGTTCTTCAAAAACCTAACAAGTAATAAAACAGATGCGTATTAAGCACTTGAATTTCTTTTATATCTGATATTAACATTTTTCGTTTCCTTCCTTTCATTTTATTACACATAAAAGAAATTTTTCTACCTTCATGTTTGAATTTCGGGTCTTTTTTAATTTTTTTGAGATTTAAGGTTATAGCAAATTGGAACAAGTATCAAAAGTGACCGAAATTTTCGCCAACTTCTCAACGAATGGTAAAGAAGAGGAGTTCTGAATAAATCACATACGCATCTAATGAACAACTATGATCTTTTCTGTCCGATCTCTTTTTCTAGTTATTAAAAACGTTTCGTGTTGGTTTTTATCGAGAAAGAAAAACTTAGTCAATGATGAGATGTCTATGTTATCTTTTATGAAAGTTCTTCGGGAATATTCATGTTTTTTGTCTCATTACATCGATATTATTTACGGTTTTTTTTTCTTTTCTTTTCTTTCCTAGACATTTTCTGAATCATTTCTTCAAGTCGTCGTCTTTCGTTCTTGTTCTTCATATTCGTTCGTTTAAGGTAAGCAATCAGTCAACAGTATGATGTTGTCCATCGATTTAGAAAAATATAAAAAATTACTTGGAAAAGAGCAGAATATTGGTGATAAATATGTGATTATTGAAGCTAAGTGGTTGGATCATTGGAAACGCTTTGTTGGTATCGAGAAATCTGAGACAGAACAAGTCTCTGAACCAGGCCCAATAGACTTCACAAAGTTAGCCATTCCTACAATATCTGATGATTCGAGGGAAGTACAACTTAATTCGTATGTTGTCGAGGGCAATGATTATGCCTTTATTCCATATGAACTTTATGAAGATTTAGTAAAGATGTATACCAAAATTGGTCCCGAAATAATTCGCACAGTAATTCCACATGGTCAATCTCAAACGACAATCGAAGTTTCTCTTCTACCGTTACGACTTTGTAAATCAAGAGATGATCAAACAAGAATAAAACGGATTTATCGTAGTCGACGAACTAAGATAGACGAAATAAAAGACGATATTTGTCATGAATTCAACATTCAACCACGATCAAACTATCGATTATACTCATCAGCAGATGAATATGGTCATAGGTGGGAGCTTGTCGATGATGGACTGAATACAACTCTTGAAGATGCTGGTTTAGTAAGAAATGCATATATCACATATGAAGAGCCAGTATCATTATCAGAAGACAAGTATAATTCGTCGAGACCACAGTTCACTCGAGGACTTTGTGGCTTATCGAATTTGGGCAATACGTGTTTCATGAATTCAGCTTTACAATGTTTGTCTAATGTTCCAACATTAACAGAATATTTTCTTAGTAATGCATACAAAGAACATATAAATCCTGATAATCCACTAGGCATGCACGGTGATGTTGCTTTAGCCTATGGTAGATTAATGGATGAAATGTGGTCAGGTATAACAGATTTTTGTTCACCAAGACTTTTAAAACAAAGTGTTGCAAAATATGCACCACAATTTAGTGGTTTTTCACAACAAGATTCACAAGAATTCATGTCCTTTTTACTTGATGGTTTACATGAAGATTTAAATCGAATCAAAGTAAAACCGTACATTGAAAAGAAAGATGACGATGGAAAAAGTGATGATGCATCTTTAGCCGATGAACAATGGGAAGACTATCGAAAACGAAATGAATCAAAAATTCAAGATATATTTCATGCACAAATCAAATCTTTAGTAGAATGTCTTACATGTGGAACAAGTGCACGTACGTTTGATCCGATCTGTTTTCTAAGTTTACCAATACCTATTAAAGCTAAACTACGAACATTTAAAATTAACTATGTTCGTTTAAATGGGCACACTAAAATTTATCGTATGAAATGTGATGAAGCGAACAATGTACGTTATTTAGTTCAACAGTTTTGTGATCGCTTTCAAGAGAAAAAGAAAACTATTGATGAAAATGAATCTGTGAAAACTGATACGATATCTGACTTAGATGAAACACAGCAAGACGAAGAAAAAGAAGAAGAAGAGGACTTCACAAAAGATGACGATTATGATGGACATAAACCAAAACCAGATCGTATTTTACCTGCCGAAGTTTACAATCATCGAATTTATTCCCAATATCGAAATGATTCTCTACTAACAAATATATTTCGACATGATCAAATTGTTTTTTATGAAATACCCTATTCATTAACAAAAGGAGATAATGAACTAATTTCAATTCCATGCGTTTTTCGAGATGACTATGATCATTACAATTTTGGTTTACCCATTTACATTCATGTCCCAAGACATAATTGTAAAGGAAGAGATATGCAAGAAGCATTGCAAGTAAGAAATCCTTTTTTTTAGAACTAAGACTTCCTAGAGTTTATATTGATCGTCGTTCATACAATTTCAATGACGTCATAAATTTCAAGAAAATCAACTGTTGTGAATTATTGGTCTCTTGCAACCTGATTGAGTACCGTGTATGTAAAAGAATTCCCGGTGGGGTGCAAATCATATCTCGATGTTTCTAAAAGAGATATTGGTTTACTAAGAGAATTGGGTTTTAATGAAAATTGATATGCAGATGTCGAGTAGAGTTCTGGAACTCTACCCTACGGTTCACCAGCAATAGGGTACGACCCTCTCAGGATTGGGTATCATTTTGAAAACTAGGATGTTGCAAGGTAAACTTTTCATTATGTCAATCTAGTCTGTTTGCACGTCCAACATCTGAAAACCTCAAATATCGAACAATATCTTCTATTCATAGAGCAATAGTGAGAATATAACTATTGGATGATTACTTCGTGACATTCATTAATAAACGACAATAGCTGTTCATGTCTTTCGTTTTTCTTTGTTGATATTCTTTTTTAATATTCATGGTTCATTTAAATCCCTCACCATAATAGAAGACTCCCATTGAAGGGATGTCGCATTGAACGTAATATTTTGACTAACGTTAATTAATTAATTTCTCGAAAAGTCTGAATTGTAATTAGTGTATTTACATCTAAATATGAATAGTTTTCCGGGTTTTTAACTGAAAAATTTAAAGGAATAAGATCAGCATTGTTTCTGGACTTTTAAAAATCTCTTTCCAAATCCTCAAAAGTGTTTGTCTTTTATGAAAAACGTGTTTAATTAAAACTTACGGAAATCAATGAGACAAAATAGAAGACTCTCCTGAAACCGTTGCATGATTTGAAATAATAGAAGATCAGGGGTCTTACCATGCTTAGGGGGGGGGGGGATTTAGCACTGCTTTTCTTCTATTGGTAGTGTTGATCAAATTCGTGGTGCATCTAGTACTATTTTGCGATTTAAATATTACTTCGAATTTTTCGTATACTAGTTATTGTAACTATTAAATTTAGCAAGTTATCGCAGCTTATACCCTTGCAGCACTCTAATACAGAGGCAACATATGACGAAGTAACTGAATACATAGAAAGAAAAATGAGCTATTGAAAAGGTAGCTGTGTACTTTGATGCTATAAAAAGCATTCTTCTATGTACCGATGAATAAGTTGCTGGACAACTGTATTACGTTCCATTCAAACTTCACCGAGAACCAGCAAACATAATTAAAGAAATTGATTGAGTGAATTCTGAATTACTTCATTCATTTTTGTTTTTGTGGAATTTAAGATTATCTATTTCGTTTTTTGGCTACTTTCGACAATTGTTTTTAATATCAAAGCAAACTTTAAAAATTGTACTATGATTGTGAAAATATTTTCTGCATGGTGATTAGTACCCGACCGGATCAGAGTGCAAAAAGTCGTATTCATCCAGGACACTGTTTTAATCCTCATTTAATTGTAAGATACTATCGACACAATAAATACTAGAATAGCTTAGAATAGTTACTGCTCTTTACTATACTGACTATGTTGTTGACTTGTCAAATCAATCAGAATACCTATTAAATGTGTCTAGTAATATTTTTTTGATTAGACATTTTGACATTTTCCTAAATCTTCCTGTTCAATTAAACAACTACGATATAATTTACTTAAAAAGGTCAAGTGAGTTTTCACTTGAATACCTTATTTCAGAAAATGAATTTCATAGAACATTGATTTAAAAATATTTTAGAGGACAAAAGCATTGAAGAATTTCTCATCTATTAATTATGATTCATTTTTTATTTAGAAAATAATCGGTAGTTTTCTTCCATTCTCACCTTCAACGGCTCAATTAGATGATAAACCATCGTACACTGCTTCATTAGTATGCAATCAAATTTATAGTGCAACAAACCAATCATTAGAATCACTTCTTGATGATAATATTGATTTTACTAACAATAGTAGATCAGTTTCAATTGATGTTGTATCATCAGTTGTTGAAAAATATAGAAAACAAGAAGAAGAAAAATGCCTAGAAAAAGATCCTGTTTCACCAATCACTATCGGTGCTCAAACTCACAGTCAACCAAAACGAACGACAAAGTTATTCGATTGTTTTAAACATTTTACAAAAAAAGAAGTATTATCTGATAATGATCTATGGAAATGTCCAAAATGTAATGAATTAAAAAAAGCTACGAAAAAAATTGATCTTTGGCTTTTACCAAAAGTTTTAATTGTACAATTAAAACGTTTTACCTATACGAGTTATTTTCGTGATAAAATTGATTTATTCATCGATTGTCCTCTATACGATTTAGATTTATCGCAATTCGTTCTGAATCCAGCTGAAAAACCAAAAGCAAAATATGACTTAATCGCTGTTAGTAATCATTCGGGCTATTTAGGTGGTGGACATTATACAGCAAATGCGAAAAATCATATCGATAGAAAATGGCATAGATTTAATGATTCATATGTAACGGAGGTCAATGAAAGTAGCGTTATCGGAGAAGAAGCTTATGTTCTAATCTATCAACAACGAGGACAATCTTTAGAAGAAAATGAATGTACGAAACAATCAGAGGGTGATATCATTTCTACTTGAAAACAGCGATTGTTTTATTTCTCTATAGTCTTTTGTTCACATTCGATTTTTTAAAATATTTATCCACGAGCAAAACATGTGTTCTTTTCTAAATTTCATCTCTCTTTTCTTTTTTTGGGCCGATTGCCTATTGATTATAATGAATTCAGTAGCAAGATTTCTTAATAATCGGCTAAAAATATGAATGATGTACATGACCAGTTGATGTCGCATAGCTTGTGTTAATAGTTAATCATATCTAAATTCTAGTCCTTTGGTCTAAATGGCTTTCCATTGCAGGAATATATTTGCTTTTAGATTTATCTTCCTTGTACGGATGATCGTTTTGGAAATATTTCTCTTACTAGGAAGAACCAAAGTTAAGAGTAGTTGTGTACTGTTAAGGTGTACCAGAACTGATATCTGCTGTATGAGTTCATATTATGCATGCAAAGAAAAATATCTTTGCTACACGAATAAAAGATTTAAAACATTTGTCTCCATAGATCTTTCTTGCTACACTATAATTCATTTACTGACTGTACGGCTTATCAGTAATAGTTTAAAGAGAGATGATAAATCTAGTTTCATACGTCATGGCATCTCGAAAATTCTTATTCAATTGAGTTATCTTTATCTTTCGAATATTCTAATCGTAATAGAAAAGCTTATTCTGATTCTTCTAATTATTGCTGGGGATAAAAAAAAAGAACTTGAAAATTCAATTGCTTTAAATAACTTACCATGTTAATTCCTTTTAATAATTGTCATGAACAGATTTTTTCTTCATCATCATATAGTTAGCCATATTTATCAGATAGCGACTTATCACATAGCAGGAACTGAACAAAGATCGAAAAACTGGTGAAATTCCTGCAAAAATGACAGGAAACGGTCGAACTCACAGTTTGAACATTGTTTGATGCAGCCCAAAATATGGTAAAAACTGACAAATTCAGTTTCAGATATTAGATCAATTGACGACAAAATTAGTTAGATGGAGCAATCCAAACAATATGATTTAGTTCGCCCTATTATGAATGCAGACATCTGACAATTCTACGTTTTTCTCATCAAGTTTCTAAGATAAAATTCGTTTATGGAGGGTGTACTACTTTGAGAAAATATTGAAAAGAATTTCAATAACTAATGAAATATAATTAAAACTTTCAGCTCAGCACTGAAATCAGTTGGGATGTGGTAAACCTAGCCGGCTGGTTAAAAAATCCAACTAGTCCGATTAGTAAACAGATTGATCGAAGCCACGCATTCTATCGCTGAAGTTCTGGTGAAAACTGGAAAAAAACAATCGAAATTTTTAGAAAAATGGCTCCAATTATGAAATAGTTCAGGAGTACGTGTAAAAGACACTCATCATAATGAAAGTTTTGAAAATGAATCTCAGAAGAATGATTGAAATAATATGTTTTGCACATTTTTTCGCATTCTCACTGAAAAACATGTGACATCTTAGTTTTTATGCTAAAAATAGAATTAATAAAGCAGATTTTTGAAAACTTTCAATCGCTGAAATTGCTATCTGTACCGACCCGGTTGATATTTTCAACTGGATCAGTTCGAGCCCTGATGGGAAACCATTACATCAACTTCATACTTGATGGAAAAAACTTTAAATAAATTTTCTTACAAAAAGTAAAGAAAATAAAGATAGTTATTTTTAATATTCAATCGGTGAATTTCTGATATTGTTCGGGCCGGTTGATTTTCCAATCTGGTCCGATTTCAGCGCTGACCTATCATCTTAACAATTATGTAAACAACGTATGCCCATATCGCCTTGGTCAAGAATATTTGGAACTATGATTCTTGTACAAGCTAGTACTACGATATATAACGATTTTGTTATCATAAATGTAAAGTCTTAAATATCCAAGACAATTGTGTCCCTATTAATCTTTCACATTCAGCGTTGACGCATACTACTTTCAAATGACAATATGAAGCTATAAGGTATTGTGATACAGCCTTCGAATCAGGGGTGGTACTTTACTTTTACTTTACAAAAGTAAAGTAAATAAGTTATTTACTATTTACTTTCGTAAAGTAAATAAACTATTTACTATTTACTTTAGTAAAGTAAATAAAACCATTTACTATTTACTTTTGTAAAGTAAATAAAAGTATTTACTTTCACTTAGTAAAGTAAATAGTAAATAATTTTTAATTGGCGCAAGTCTTATAAAAATTTAAAAAAAAAATTTATTTACTTCTATAAAAGTAAATAGTTTATTTACTTTACAAAAGTAAATAGTAAATAGTTTATTTACTTTTACAAAAGTAAATAGTAAATAATTTATTTACTTTACAAAAGTAAATAGTAAATAGTTTATTTACTTTACTTATTTACTTTTTGAAAAAGTAAAGTAAATGTACCACCCCTGCTTCGAATACTTTTACTAAGTTCAAGCTATTACTTTAAAAATAGTTCTCTGCAAAAACTAAAATTCAATTGACGTGATCCCAATCGAACACAGAAAATATTATTAGACTGCTCGAATTCATTATAATCATGTTTTTGTCGGTATTTTATCAGACTAACAAAAGAGCTTGGATATGACACCACTTAATTATATCTTCACCATATGACCGACATGCGTTCTTATGAATACCTGCCTGCTATAGAATCAGTAATTCGGTCCCATCGAAAATTGTTAGAATTTGAGAAATTTCATACAATATTCGAACTCTTATTTGAGGGAAGGAATGAAAAAAAACTTAGTTCTATGCCTCCCTCTCTTTTCAGAGAATAAATATCTGATGAACGAGCCTGATTAACTCGACAGGGTTTTTTCAATACAAGTTTTCATTTTTAGATAAGTGCAATATGAACATGTCTGAAATGAGAAATGAGAAATTAAGTTTAGGGATGCACCGATTCCTACACTATGCTTTTAAAAATGACATTCTTTAGTCATAAAGACTTGTGCTATATACGAATTTTTGTCATTGGTGTTGACCAGTTTTTCGAGCTCTATCTGAACTAGCCGTTAAAATTCATCCAATGTAAAATAAACCTTTCGGAATCGGTCAAAAAGTGAAAATTTAGAGATTTTTTTGACCGATTCCAGCTGAATTACAGATTTATCTTTCGTATTAGAATATTTTTGGGCATAGATTTGAAAAGAGCGTTCAAAACTGAGCAGAAATTATATGAAAAATCTATCAGAGTATGTCAGGGGTGAATGCTGAGCAAATATTTTTGCAACCAGAGAAAAGCCGATTCCAACCGATTCCCAGAATTTCTTAGAAACATTCTATATACGGAAAAAAGTTGGATTTATGAGATTCTGATAGATTTTTCATATAATTTCTGCTCAGTTTTGAACGCTCTTTTCAAATCTATGCCCAAAAATATTCTAATACGAAAGATAAATCTGTAATTCAGTTGGAATCGGTCAAAAAAATCTCTAAATTTTCACTTTTTGACCGATTCCACGCCGATTCCGAAAGGTTTATTTTACATTGGATGAATTTTAACGGCTAGTTCAGATAGAGCTCGAAAAACTGGTCAACACCAATGACAAAAATTCGTATATAGCACAAGTCTTTATGACTAAAGAATGTCATTTTTAAAAGCATAGTGTGGGAATCGGTACATTCCTAATTAAGTTCGTAATTCAACTTTTTATACTGAATTTGCATCCTTATTTTTCAGTTTCATCGACATGTTTCGAAGATTTTTCAAATGAACTGGTTTACGAAGTATTTAGTTATATTGACTGTTGGGAAATCTATGAAATATTTTTTCAATTGAACATTCGATTTCAACATCTATTTACCAGTCGATTGTTTCGTCTCAAAGTTAATTTACCATCTATGTCAAAGAAGAATTTTCTTCGTCGTTGTGAAGAGCTTGTAAAGCCCAATATTTATAGAGTCATTTCACTTTCTCTATCGAATTTTTGTGATATTGATTGTTTTTTCAAATTATTCTCGATACATTCATTTAGTAATCTTGAAATACTCAATCTCAAGGGTATATCATCAAATCATGTTCTTGAATCTCTCGTATCATTAGCATGCTGTTCTACACTTTCGATTCATTCATCAATTTACTATCAAGAAGAAAATACTATTCTACAATATATACTTTGTTTACCTATGATCAAATATTGTAAATTAAGATTGGATGGCATTCTGAAGCGTATATTTCTACCACTTAATCATGATGAGAAATATCGATGTCAACCACTTAGATATTTCATTATCGATGGTGATTTTTGTCTCAATCAACTTACTCCAGTACAACACCTCAATTGCAATATTTCTCATGTCGATTTCGATCCGGTTTTAATTATGAAACAAATGAATCTTTACTCGTGCTATCTTCTTTAACAGATATGAGTTTAACTTTCCATGAGGTTTCATTCGATGAAATCGAAAAGTTTTTATCGAAAACATCTCATCAATTACAACATCTACGTTTAACAATTCATATGAATAAAATACTTCTTTGTGCTGAACGATGAGAACATGTTCTTAAGAATTATATGCCTCATTTACGTATGTTTGATTTTATGTATTTAATATTCAAATATGATCCTCCACATCATTGTATCATCTCGAATCAATTATTCGATAGATTTAAGTCATCGTTTTGGAAAGATCGCCATTGTTTCTTTCAATATCAATATTGACCTGTGATAATGATGATTTTTCAGGA
The DNA here is from genome assembly GCA_900239685.1 of Rotaria macrura. NCBI lineage: Eukaryota > Metazoa > Rotifera > Eurotatoria > Philodinida > Philodinidae > Rotaria > Rotaria macrura. The sequence goes on along the minus strand of OENT01000345.1, from coordinate 295 downwards.
ATATTTTATTCTACTCATCCGTAAAAGTAAATCGATTGCATATAATCCATGAGATTGGCATTGAGACTGTTGTTATACTTGTTTTGTTTGATTTTAGAAGAAAGTATTATGAATTGTATAGCCCCAGGTCGTTCGTTCCGGAGACCGGATCCGGCCGGAACCCGCAGGAAACGGGATATTTTCCGGCTACTTCCTGCCGGTTCCGGTGTATTTCAGGCCGGAAAAACAACCGGAACATGGAAGCAGTATTCCGACCGGATTTATCCGTACCCGGAACCTGGATATTCCGGAGACT